>VUQR01008021.1:16153-30070 GCA_015108515.1 Hemichromis elongatus | reverse complement strand
GGTTAAACTATATTACACAAAAGTCAAATAATAATGCAAGACTCTTAAAAGAGACCAAATAACAGCAGGTTAACACAACACACTACTACTAAATGAACTGCACAAACTAAACTAACACCTGAACTGAATTGGCAGACAAAAGACAATGTTGGCTTAAATACCGCCTGGATAAATCAGTCTGACGCATTTGGGGGGCGGCACAAATCTGCACGTAGGACAAATTTTACACTGAAACTAGTGTTTTTATTAGAATGTGATGCCATTAGGCTGATATGCTGTCATTGTGATGTTGTAGGTTATCGTAACATTTTTTTTAAAATCAGTTTTTAGCTTGGGCGCCAACAATGAAGGTTAATAAAGTGAAAGATAAGTGGAAGATAAAATAACATATTTAAAATAACATAAAACAATTTACTTAATTCCCAATTACATTAAAAAGCAAATCTTTTCCTTGCATGATGCCAGCAGAACTCAGCACCCACATGGAACCCCTAGCATGTTAAGACAAGAGAAAGAAATGAACAAAAAATAAGATAAAATGATTTCTCAAAGCAAACTAAATGTCTGTGCTACAAATAGAACTAATGTCTTTCAGCTGTGTCAAATATGAGCATGAAAAGGTGAAGAAGTGTGTCCTTTATGTGTTTGTGTCTCAAGTGAATATGAAACTAAAATAACTCAAATGTGTAAAAGTGTTGGTGCACCTACTTTATACCCAAAGTTAAATAAATGGTTTAGCAGCAGGTGGCTAAATGTCATTCCTCTCTCCTTATCCTTACTGACTGATTTTTCTCTAGTTTTGCTTTTTGCCACTCTACTCCTCACTTCTGGTATCATGAGATGACACCTGTACTCCATTTAGGTTGCACAGGTAGTGCAGCTCCTCCAGGATGGCACATCCACATGTGCTGTTGCAGGAACCAGTGAGGACTGGTGTCTACTCCTTTGAGTACGGGGGAGAACTGCCAAAGGCCTGCAAAATTACCTCTATCTGGCTATTGAAGTGCATGTGTGTGACTCCATGAGGGTAGCATTAGGGCCAGTGCTCACAGGCCAGCACCATGCAGCTTGATTGGCATTCACCCAACAACACCACAGCTGGCAGGTTCACCACTGGCATCCTGCTCTCTTAATGGATGAGAGCAGTTTCAGACCTAAGCACATGTGACACACATGAAAGAGCCCAGAGATGTCTGGTAATTGTTATGCTGCCTGCAACAGCAGGCATTTGCCTTCAATCCTCGGAGAATTTGTTCTAGGTGAGAGAATCCTTGGAGAGATGCACAGACCTCTACTTACTCGTCAACAGTAACCTGACTGTTAGGCACTGTTAGGTCCCAGGATCAGAACTTATGCTGGTGCTTAAGTTCTCATAAGAAACCCTGGGTTTCTCCTGGTGCAGGGCAATGTGGGCGGAGATGTAGGCAATCCATGGCTGACAAAGGCATTTAATGTGTGTGACTGACCTCATGTTCTCCAGACCTGAATTCAACTGTGACCCTTGGAGACGTTATGTATCGGTGCAATTGAGCTCAGTGACGCTCTGATCCAGTTCTGGGATGTGGGGGCCATAGACACTTACAAGCACTCAGTTTTTAACTCTTTTGGTAGGATTTTAGCCCACAAAGGGTTTCCTCTCACTGCTGTTACATTTTGAGTTTGAGTTTGAGTTTAAATGCTTCATTCATCAAGCTCCAATGTGTTTAAATCTTTCCTTCATTTTCAAATATAATTTCATTTCATTTCATTTCATTGGCAGACTGCCCCAGCAGTAATGTTCCAGTTTTTGGACATGCTCTAAAGAGGCTACTTCAAGTAATTATGAAACATCTGGCGTTTAGAGGCTGCTGATGGTATTACCTAGACAGTCAGCTGGGATGCTGCTGAGAGGTTCTTTAGTTTAATCCCCACCGGCCAATCCTGTGATAGCATTCCCTCTCACATGACATGCCAGGAGATAGCCCATCAGAGATGTAGTTACACTCTCCTCGGGTCGGTTTTCGAGAATTTTTTTGCAGAGCAGGTCCCTCTCATTGAGCTGAGACTCATCAAAAAAGAAAACGAGCCATAAAACACCTGAAAGAGAAAATGCCTGAGGAAATGGTAACTGTTTTTCCTGCCATATTCACATTTATGTTTTGTCCAAAAGTATAACAAAAGACAACTCAACACACCTACAAGATAGCCTTGTTATACGGTTTACTGTGTTCCTGTTGTGTGGTGATTTAGAGCCACATGGAGGCACATGTATGCCTGTATGTGCAAATGCTGATGGGGAAGGGAGGGGTAGATGTGTAGACCTGCGCAGTAAAGGGTGGGTAGAAGGAGAAGAGAGTGGGGGAGGTCAGAAGGAGGCTGGGGTGGGGGTTTCAGGAGCAACAATGCTTTATGCAAATTTTCTTTTTTCTCAGTGATTTTCTTTTCACTGAGTCTCCTTCTCTTTATCCTTTCTTTTTATTTTACATTTATTTTCATTTCCCCCTCTTCTCTTCCTCTTGCTTTTTCTTTCTCTTGTTTCCTTTGAAATCTCCTCTCTCCCTACTCCTTTGGTTTGCAAGCTCATGGAAAGGCGAAGACTGTATTTTATATTATGCTAAACTATGAAGCAACCTGGAATGAGCTGTTGGGATCTAACTAGCCATTATTGTGAAATATATCACAAAAACAATCAGCTGAAGCAGCGCACCTGAAGCTGGCAGTGTGAGGAGATGAGGAGGCTGATTATCACATCTGCCCCACTTGCCTTTTTTCTTCCTCACCCACTTTTCCTTTTCGACTTTCTGCACTGTCTTTTTCCCCATTTTGTCTCTCCTCTTTGAGTCTCGTCTCTAGAGCATTGCAAGTAATCTTCTTTCCTCTTCAGCTCCTTGTCCTTTTGAGCAAGAAGGTACAAGAACTCCACGAGTTTTAATACTAACCTTCTGTTTTCTTGTGGATCTACTTGGAGCTGACTCACTTCCTGTCTCTGTCTATCTTCCAGGAGGCTCGGTTGCACCTGTAGAATTTGTTGGCCTCCGTATAACAGTCTTTATCTCCTTGATGGCAGAGCAGAGGGCATTTATCAGTGTCTGCACAGCTTTTATGCTGCTTTTTCACTGCTGCCAGTCAGTATTGGTTTGGGCCAAAAAAGGCATGACTGTACTGGCACAAAAACCTGAAAAAAGTGTAGAGTACTTTTCTGCCTAAAAAAATCCAATCCCATCTCAATACTAAAGACAGAAACTGCTCTTTTCTAAAGACAGAACTCTCTGGAGAGATGCTCAACAAGGAGCAAGAACTCATATTTGTACAAATAAAAAAATAGAAAAAACAAACACCCAGCTCTATTAGCTTTTAATTAAGTTTCAGTTGAGTTTGTTTGAGGTTAAGTTTAAGAAGGTTATTAAAGTTGTGACACCCACTTTTTGCTGTGAAATTCAGCATCTCAGAATGAAATGAAGTTCTAAAAACATAACAAGAGAAAACAATACTGAAACAAGTTTGGCTCATCAAATCTCTTATCGAGGTTCTTTGCTTGAATCTTTTTTCCATGTCAAGTCTGTGAAGATTGAAAAATAGCTATACTGAAGGGGGCACTCGAGTCGTTTTGTAATTGTATACGTAGAAGCACTCACCGGTTATTTCATTAGGCACACCCGTTTAAGTTCCTGGAAAACGGCCTGACTGTTTTGAGCTGAGAGTTCGAGGTAACAGTAACTCAAATAAGCAGGCAATCGTGAATCTCTGAATACACAGCATATCAAACCTTGAAGCAAATGATTTACAGCAGCACCCATAGAAGACTGGTATGGTTTAACTTGGTTTTCAAGTTATGCTTCAACATTCAGATGGTAGGGTCAAAATTTGGCATAAAAACATGACAGCATAAATCCATCGTGCCATGTATAAGTATTTCAGACTGGTGGTGGCAGTGTAAGCATGTCTGAGTTATTTTCTTTGGCACACTTTGGGCCCCTTTAGTTGCTGACAGTGTCCGTGCCTTTATTCACCACAGTGTGCCCATTTTCTAATGGCTCCATCTAGCAAGTCACTGTACTCAAATGGCCTCAAAAGTCACCAGATCTTAATCCAGCTGAAGACCTCTGGGATGTGGCTGAACAGGAGATTTTTATTATGGATTAAAACCATAATTCCAGCACCTTCTTGAAGAATTAAGGCAGTTCTGAAGGCAAAAGGAGGTCCAAGACAGCACTAGCAAGGTGTAACTAATGAAGTGGCTGTTAAGCATATTTCTAATTTTCAATACTTGAGTGTCCGAATACATGCACGTGAGTGTGAATGTTATAAGCATTCTTATAGTGCTTTTGTAAAGATTGTGATGAAAGATTTTTTATTTTTTTTTGCAGTGCTTTAACTTAATTACTAAAGTTAAGGCACAAAAATCATATTCTTTCTCCTCATGTGAAGTCCATAAAGTCTAAGCTAGCATGTAGCCATTCACCCCAGTGAACTGTTCAGAGCCTTTGTTGCCTCTTAACTAATAGAAAATCGTTTTTAGTGTGTAAGTGGAAAACATTATAGCCCGTTTGCAAACAACAAGTTTATTAATGTATGTTTGTACTGCACAATGAGTTAAAATGCTTTGTTACTATTAACAACTATTTGTTCCCCCACAGTCAGCTGGCTGTTAATGGAAAAGTGGCAGTAGAAATTCACTAAATCTATTGATCACTGTGCAGTAGCATAACTAAGTCTGTGTGTGGGTCAGAGTTTATGAGTCTGAACCACAAATAGTTGTCCAGTGTTTCCTCGGGTAGGTGAAAACACACACTCACACAGACAAAGAAGACTGTATGAATCTGCACACATGAATGTGCAGGCTGATCAGTGCATAATTTTTTTTTAAAAAAGCTTTGAAATGGTCAGGTGCTGGAAGGAGGACAGAGAGGGGTCAGTGGTCTTCCATCAGACTTCTCATGGTTGACCGGTCACGCCACTCAGAGGGAAAGATGGACTGTCACTTTTCACGGAGGAGAGGCATCTCCGTGTGGGTAAGACGGGCCACTGGCTGGGAGCGAAAAGGCACAAAAGGTTAAAACAGGACTGAGTCTCTTTTGTTCTGACTTGACTGCATCCACCAGTGAAATGCTCTTTAGGAAGAAAGAAGAGGGCTTTGTTCCTGCTTGGCAGCTACACGTGTGCTTGAAAACCTTGACACTGTCATAGGCTTCCTTTGTGGCTGACTCTGAACTAGATATACTAAAGCCACTATGCAGCCAAATTTCTCTGCCGTGTTATTTCCAGCAGCAGTGCCCCAGCTACCCATCTGACTCTTCTTAGGCTCATGGGATCCATAGGAGAGTCTGCTGGGCTTCCTCAGAGATGACTGCTTTTCCCTAAATAATTTAGTGCAGCCACAGAAAGCTCAGAGCAGTGAAGGACAGAGGCACTTAGCGAGCAAAACTGAAGGTACTGTATCTGCCAGCTATGTGAACCTACTGACCCTCTGTCTTTCCCTGCAGCTCTGTGTGGTTATTGGAAGTGTAAGGTGTGTGTGCAAGGCTAAATAAGCTACACTGTAAATTGCAGGTATTACATAAAGGGCCAGCAGCTCTCAGGTGAAATGTATTGGTTACTCAAATAACTTCATATCTTTATGTAGAGCAGAACACTGAGAGGGCAAAAAACTCTAATCAGGAGGATAATAAATGAGATTTTAGTTTACTTATTTTTGGTTTAGCACAGAAACATTTTGCTCAGAATAAATTGCAGTAAATCAAGGTCTCTTCCTTATTTAACTTGTGCCATCTGATGATTAAGCACTGCAAATGTACATGCAAGAAATGTGAGTGGAGGTGAGCTGCAGTCAGGGTGCATCTATCGGACTCTCAGTAGTCAGGATGAGAGCGTAAAAGGAGAAGGATGATCAAAGGAAACAGAATCAAGTGGGAAGATGAAAAAAAAATACTTTGGACTTAAAAGAAGATTGAGTTAAGGTTCTGCAGTATTTGAGATATTCTCCAGTTCTAAACATGTTTATGAGTGTTTATGGAGTGTCTTTTATGTTTGTTTGGATATGCCGTGCCTTTTAATTTGGTTAAGAGTGCATTTCAGCCTTTGGCTAAAAATACCAGCCTAACAGTTTGCAATTAATCTAATTTGTGGTAATTGTGCTTGCAAGGCTTGATGCACAAAAACGAAGAGAGAACACAGAAACAGAGCCAGGAAACGGAGCAGGAAACAAAGACAAACTAGTAGCACTGAGAGCAGGGGAATTAACAATCGGCTGCTGTTGCAGGGAAGGATGTATACGGCTGCGGAGTAATATGAATTACGTTTACAATAAAAAACCTACTCATTAACCTTGCTGAAGCATGTACAGTGTTTGTGGAAAACAAGAAATGTGACAATTTATTACAACCTGGGGTGCCTGCATTGATTGTATCACAAAGCCAAATGGACTCTGGAGCAGCATTTTGATTTATTTCCCATTCACAATGTAGCTTAATGGACTGTTTGACATTTTGGGAATTACTGTTATTTGCCTTCTTGGTAAGAGACGGATGTGAAGACGGGATCACTTTCATTGCTGGTAAATGTGGAGCTACAGGCAGCAGCTAGCTAGCTTAGCATGAGGACTGGGAACAGAAGCAATGAGCAAAGATTTCTTTAAAGTTCCTGTTGGAATTAAAACAGTAAAATGAGGAGATTTAAAGATTTTAAATATGAATTAAGACATCAAAGTGTAAAATGTGTTAATTAGGCAGTCTTAGAGGTGCTGAGATAAACTTCGTACAGAGAAGCTTAGTTCCCCTATCCAACTCCTGCTCAAACTTATATGTGATAAATTTGTAAATGTTAACTGTAGCTTTAAGGACATTTTTCAGGTTTTTGTTTGTTTGTTTCAGCATGAACTATGTATATTTAGATGAGAGAGTATAGTGTTATAGTATAGGGTAGTGTTAAGTTTTAAGCTAATACCCCCTTGATAAATGCATGCTTACATGTAGAGATAACTGCTAATTAGCACTAGTTCATTGTTTCCCAAATTGTAGAGATGAAATTTTTTTTGTGCGAGGCTATAAACGTTTTTATTTCTCCAGTAAACCTGATAATTTATTACATAGAAATCGACAATCTATTTTGGAGCTGTGAGTCAAAGAACTAGTGTATTCACACTTCTACTTCTAGTTTATTTTTTAGCCTAGATGGTCGCTGTGTACTCCAGCTTCTAATTTACTCTCTCTATATATATACTCATTAGCCACTTCATTGGGTATATGTGTTCAACTGCACAAATATAAAATCAGCCAATGAAATGGCAGCAGTTCAGAGAATTGAGGCATGTAGAAATGGTCAAGACTGCCCGCTGAAGCTCAAACCGAGCATCATAATGAGAAAGTGGCATTTAAGTGACTTTGAACATGTTGAACTACTGATCTTGTTGGGATTATCCTACACAACCACCTCTGGTTTTAAAGAGAAATGTCCAGAAAAGAGAACATTTCCAGCAGGTGGCAGTTCTCATCTCTTTATGACCACAGTGAACACATCTTCTGATGGCTGCTTCCAACAGCATAATGCTCTAACCCACTCAGATCACCTGTAACTGATTTCTTGAACATGCCGATGGGTTCATTGTGCTGAAACAGTCTCCACAGTAACCAGATCCCAACCCAATCATGTATCTTGGAGATGTGGTGGAGTGGGAGATTCAAATCTCCAGCAACATGTGACGGTATCATGCAAATATGGAACAAAACCTTTGAGGAACTTTTCCAGCATCTTGTTGAATCAAAGAATTAAGGCATTTTTAATGCAAACGATAGTCCAAGCTAGTACCAGCAAGGTGTACTAATAAAGTGGACAGTGAGTTTAAAAAGTCAGTTTTCTCATCAAATCTCAAACGGAAAGTGAATACACTGCTGTGTATTTCCTTTCAACCTTAAAGTGCCTTAGTCACTTGACTTTCCTGGACTATGACTGTGTAATTCCAGTTTTGAAATTCAGTCCACATTCTTGCTTGTCTGATGTTGTGCTGGACAGAATATTAATGGATGTCTCGATAATTATTACATATAATTTTTCTGTGCTTTTTAAAGCTGATTCAAGCATCTGAAGAATGAAGAAATATTATAAGCTGCTACTTGACCTTGACCTTGTGGTCAAATAAAAAAGCAGAGAAGAAGGAACTGCAGGCATTAACTGTGTGTCTCCAAACCTCTAAATTACCCAAATCTAACTCTCTCTCCTTCGCTTCTGCCTTTATATCCATTAAAACTGGTGTCAGTCTCAACAACACACCACCTTTGACATTATTACCAAGAGAAAAAATAGCCCCACTTCTCTGAATCCAACTACCCTTCCACCCTCCCACCGCCTAATCCCACAACAATAAAGAAAATCACACTAATGCACCGAGACACTGGAGGTCTGGTGCAGCCTATGACAGATGAGGTATAGGGGGCGTTTAGCCAGCATTTGCATGCTAATAGTGTTGGTGGGGATGATGGGAAAAAGGCCGGGGCGGGGGGTGGCTGTGCCAGTGTCGCCGGTTGAAGAGCTTTTTGGAGGGCCATGGTGGACACGGTGCAGAAGATCCAACCCTGTGATGTGGAAAACTAATTGCTGGTCCTCATCTGGTCCAGTCAGCAGGTCCATTTACACACTGCTTAATCAGATGTGTCTGTTTGATGCTCCTCCTCCTCTAGCACAAACACACAGACACACACACCAAGGTTTCTTTTCAAACCCAAATTAGCCAGTCTTATTTCCTGCTGCTGAGCTGCTGGTATCATGCACCTGGATTTGGTTGACATTAAATATTGTATCTGATGATGCTGCTTGTCTGTTTCTGCTGTACAAGGTTCAGCTGTTGCTGTCATCTGCGGACATCTCTGTGTGTTTTAAGCTAAAATATTTGAAGAATGTTTGTTTTTTAATGTGATCTCGGTCTTAAGTAGCATGCAGGATTCAAGGCTACAATAAAAGCAACCTTTATTTCTCTTCCTCACTCTAACTTGGTGGTGTAGGTGTAATGTCCTCTATTTAGATGCAATTCAAAAGTTGGTGTGGGTGTACTGTAACTTAGCTATCCAGTGGAAAAATAAGAAAAAGCCCAGAAATAGCCTCACAGAGCCTTGATTGAAGTATACCAGTAATGACACCAATCACCTGTGAAACTACTAATTATGGTGTGGTAGGAAAAACCCTAAACTCTGTGACATTTCAGAGCCTCTCACCGAGGAAAATTTAAAATAAAAAACAGAATAAGTTTGGAAGTTTTAATGTTGCTTTTTTAACTTCGGTTCAAGGATGATGTGCTTTTGAGGATAACATTTTCCTTCAAAATCTCTAATGGAGCCACAAAGCTCGTCCTCAGGCGCAATAACGGCCAAAATCTCATAATGCAATCATTCCCCTGAAACCAATGTTTTTTTGTGGTTGACAGGCTGCGGGCGTTTAGATTTAGAAAGCTTACGTCCTATATTTTTTCAGTCATATCTGCTGGAAGCAGTCTGGGTCCGGCGCTGGCCTAGTTCAATCACTATTTCAGGCAACCCTTTAGAAATTATTAAACAGAGGAGAACAATACAATGTTTGAGTGGCAGCATTATGAAATGCTTTCGCAGATGGGGGCCACATCTGTCCAAAGTGCTGTGCAGCATCAATCGAGTAATAAGAATCAGCTCTCGACTGGTTCACAAAAAGAGGAGCTGCAGTTTTGGGATGTTCGATCCTCTGAATGTTGCAGGTATAATTCCATCATGAGGATGTGTACCTTACATGATTGGAAACATCGCCTTGTTCTGTCATCAGAGTTTACACAATTTCTAACCTCCCCCCTACACTCAGGTTGCCTGCTGTTGATAAAATCCTCAAGCCGTTTGCTTTGTTTTCTGCACCATTTGGGCTTGAAAATAACAATATTACTCTCTTTTCCCATTTAATATTATTAAAATGCTCAGTATCTAAAGTAATAACACAAAAAACATGACTCTCTGACTTCAAACTCAAATTACACTGCAACAGAGAACTACAACATTAACCTTGTTCTCACGCAAACCCCAGAAACTAAATAAATCTGCCTGCTCCTAATAACTGTTGTTAATGCTTCAATCGCCTACGAATGAAATAAATTACAAGGCAGAAAATATTTAAGGTGCCTGAATTGACTTGCCTGGCTTTCAGGTTTGAAAGCCAGCACAGGCTTCTCCAGCATCCTCTGTCTCTTTGATGTGATTAAGATGGATTCAAACATTGCTTCAGCACACAAAAACCCACACTGGCTCTGTTAATGGCCACCATCCAGGGCCTTAAAACCATCAGCAGAAATATAGGGTGAATGTAAAATAGTTTATTTCATTCATCATAATGACTGCTAATATGTATTTATTTATTTTTATTGGTGAAGTATCCTCTCTCTGGGAGAGTCTTATAATTTAAACAAGAAGAAGGTGTTTTCTAATTTTATGTGCAAAACAATAAATTATCCAGTGCTGTGCAGCCCCAGACTAATCCATCAATGCAGAGTATTTTACTATAACAAAGACAACTAATCACATTGAAACATGTCAGGGTGAGTCATTCTGCTATGACAAAGAAACCCCACGAGTTTTTAAAAAGGAGTATTGGATGGTGAATCACCAGCTTTAGGCAACACAAAAGAGAACACTTTCAAAAACACCCCTGTCTATCGACACCAAAGCTTAAAGCTGTTGTCTGCGGTTAGCAGAAGGAAAAGTCATGCTCTGTGTCTAAAAAGTGCCCGAAATCCATTTCAAAGACAAGGGCAGACGCTGACGAAAAATGTAATGAATATTTCAAAGGCAGGGAATACAGAGCTGCACTCCAGGTGACACTCGTGTTTATAGAGCTTATCAGACACCCATCACCCACAGAGCACAGCACAGGCAAAGCCATGTGTCTGACTGATTATTAGCCCGCCGCTGGTGGGTTTTCCCATTACGTGCATGCCACTTGCATCAGGCCAATCATAGGGACAGTATCCTGAAGCATAAATGGTGCCTTTGAGTGCTGCTGTTGAGGTTTAGCTCTGAATATGTAGCTATAGGGTGAAGATGTGTACCTGAAATATGGTGCCGGTTCTCTGTGAGTAGCTGATATGGATTTCTATGATGTGTGCTGTCAAACTGTAAATAGTGGTAACACTTTAACTTCCAGATTTTAGTCATAAACTTTCCTATAAGCAGTTTTAGGTTTTGAAAAGTATCTCACTGTACTCTGTCTGACAGGTGGATGATGTTTGCTTTTTTTAACCTGTCTGCCTGCCCACGATTAATGCACGTGAAAATAAAACTCTGAAGTTTTAAAGCTATATGCTATGCAGCACAACCTGCATCCCTAAGACTAAACTGAGGGCATTGGTACTTCGAGTGATGGGTGGGTGCAGGATACTTCAAAGAGTCAGCTGTTTAGTTTTCCTGTTGACTGCATTTTGCTGTAAGGAGCCAAAATTAGCAACCTGTTTATTATCACAGTGAACTGCAGTTGTGGTCAAAAGTTTACATTCTTTACTCTTATAGAGGCCATGAATGTTGTGGTATATTTGAGTTTTTATGATTTCTATGAACTGTTGCCAAGGTGGAATGAATGTACAACAATCAATTTGACTGGTTTTTAAAAACCAAGGTGAGCATGTTTTAAATTGTTTTAGGATTTCCACTAATCCACACAAGTCAAACGATGACATACAAGCATAAAACTATACATACACCCCCACTAATTATTAAATGTCCCCTAGCAAGATGCAATTCAACCAGATGCTCTTGAAAGCCATCAACAAGCTTCTGGAACAACTCTGGCTGGATATTTGACCTCTCTTACTGGCAGAATTTGTAGAGTTCATTTAAACTAATTAGCTTGTTGGCACAAGTAGGCTTGAGGTCGGTGCTTTGGGAAATCCATTCCACAAGCTTAATTGGCTATTTTTAAACAACTGCAGGATCATCAGTTTAAACTAGTGTACATACAGTAGGTACAGCTTATTTATATGTATCACCACTTTCCCACAGTCCTCAGATGAGAGGAAATTGGTTAGAATATTCAAGAGGAACCTGGGAATCACCAAGACAAGCCTATGATGAACAGGAAACTTCTGGAGGTCCAGTGTCACTGTCCACAGAGAGACAAGTTTTACATCACAGAGATGGTCCCAACCAAGACAGAAGACCCTGATCCAAAATTGACACTGTACCAGCTGCCAGGCATACTGGTAGTAGCATCATGTACTAGCACATTGCACAAAATCAGTGGAATAATGAAGAAGGAGAACTACCTCCAAATGTTTGGGTATTCCTACATAACAGTTCTCTAAATACAGATCAAAACACTTTTCTGAATGGATAAAGTGGGCTAACATCTCACTTCTGGACTAGCCTTCCCAAAACCCACAACGCAACCCACCTGAAACTTTGTGAAACATCCTTAAAATCTGGGTCTGTGCCAAGAAACCAACTGATTTAATTGAACTCCACTATTCCTCCCAACAAAAATATCCAGCCAGAATTTTTCCAGAAGCTTGTTGATGTCTGCTTTAGGTCCAACTTGCTATGGGACATTCAACTGATTATAAATGGGGATGTATGTATACATTTAAGCCCGTGTACATACTTTTGACCCGGTGGATTAGAGAAAATCCCCCCAAAAATCAAACTTGTGCACCCAATTCTTGTTTTTAAAAGTCATTAAACATGTATGATGTTCAATCGTTCGACCCTGGAAAAAGAGTAGTTCAAAGAAAAGACTAGACCTTTCATCACTTTTAGCAGTTATTTGAATTATGTGTTTATTTGAAAGACAAATATGTTATTTATAAGTATGCATATATTATAGTTATAGACATGGAGTTCTCATTTAAGTGAATATAATTTAATATAGGAGATTATAAACAGAGGTATTTAGGAGTGATGTTTCTAATTTGCTTGCAGTTACATACATACAAAAAAAAGGTTAGCATCTATTTTAAATAATTTTTTTTAATAAGTTGATGACGATGATTCCCCATGAGAGCAGATGTATTTGATGTATTTCTGTATTCCTTCTTCTCCTACTCCGGTGAGTCCCTGCCGGTACCTCATGCTTTCATTTTGTAACTTGAAACCTCTTTTAAGTATTGGAGATCTGCTTGTTTTGTCTTGCCCCCTGTAGAGAAAATGGAATTGTATGAAATTAAAAGGACTGTAATAGGGTTGTGCACACATCAGAATGGAAAGAGTGAAACTGACATCCCTACAGCTTGTGTGACTAAAGCTGTGCCAACCTGGCCTATGAAGCAGTCCTTGAACAAGGGCATATTTTTCATTTGGTGTGTGACTTTGTGTGTGTTAGCATGCTGTCACTGCTCAAGGTTCCTGCCAATCGAATGACTTTGCTGTGAGGGATTAACAGTAACAGTGATCTCTTCATGCAATCTCTCTGTACCATTTGAAAAAATGGGAACTATTTCATAACGCTGTACGAAATGCGTGTGCGCCTGCACAGACCGGAGCACACACACACACTCATATGCACACATGAAGTCCATCCTACGACTTTACATGTGCTTGCATCATCATCATCCCGCTAATTGAGCTTCCACGTCTCTTGCCTGTTGCTGTACTCCCTCCACAATTTCTCTCTCAGGTTTTCCTCTTCTTCTCCCACTCTATGCCATCTGCTCTCCAGCATTCAATTCCACTCGTCTCCTCTTCATCTTTGGGCACAATAGAGAATGTACATTTATATAAACTGATTAGCATTTCATCCAAGCCTTGGTTTTCTCTCTCTGCACAAAGAATCGATAGACACAATGCAAGGGGAAAAAGAAGCGTGGAGAAATCAATCTCAGTTTGCAGTCAAGGTGAGAAAGAAGCTTGCATGGTCTCTCATAAAATCTGCTGCTAGACAAAGTGTGGAGAAGACTGTCTGCGACAGAGGCCCAGAGGAAATGGGGGGGGGGGGGGGGGTTTCTCCCTT
>VUQR01008021.1:0-13597 GCA_015108515.1 Hemichromis elongatus | reverse complement strand
CTTGTCCAGAACAAAATAGAGGTCGAAGGCGCCCTGGCAGGACCTTTCCTCCTCCTCCTCCTCACTCTCCTCCTCACAGGACTCCAGATAGTGGAGACCGAGGGCGTTGATGCCGGAGTCCTCAGAGCTCGACGGAGAGGAACAGTGGTCCATTTTGGGACCTTTTACCTTATCCAGCGGGGAGGGGTGTTTGTGTTCACCGTACACCTGCTGCACTGGCTGCACAGGTGCAGGTGCATTTTGGGTTGGCAGCGTCGGTTTGGACGGTTGCTGAGCCTGGCTGGGATTTTGGGGAATCGTAGGTGTAGCTGGAGCAGGTGGTGGGGGGGTAGGAGGACGAGGCGGCTCTGGTAAAGGAGGCGGGGGGCGCTGCACGTAGCACATTTTCCCATTGATGCGTTTGACGATGTAGTCGTCCACAAACAGGTCAGCGATCACGCAGTACTTTGGAGATTCCAGGTGAGGCGGGGACTTGAAACAAGGGGCGAGTTTCAGGAAGCGCTCGGCCAGAGAGACAGACAGGTCAATGGTGCTGCTGCACTCTGAGCCAATAGGCGGCACGGTCGTGCTGGGCAGCTGGCACACATTGGTCATGGGCTGGTACACGTACTTGCCTAAAGAAAAACAAATGAAAAAAACAACAACATTTGTATTTTAAAAATGACACCACTGCCTACTTGTATGGCAGAGCTGTTGCACATAGTGACAAACCCACACAAAATTATCCCCTAAACCACTCAACTCTAAAGGGTGTTGTAGCATTTTTCAGCTAATCGTTTTGGTCTCCAGACCCACAAATTCGCCATTTACTCCCACCTCTGTCATCTGCATATCTCATCAGTACGCAGCTGCTTTTAGAAAAAAAAGAAAGAAAAAACTCTTTAAACCCACTCCACTACCAGCCAAATACCAAACAACACAAAGAAAAAGCCCGCAGCTAAATGTTGTGGAGGGTTTACCAGCTGATGGCTCAAGTGTTTTCCCCTGGAAAGAAAAAGATTGGAGTTCTTTAAATTTCTATCTATCCTTATGAGTAATTTTGATAACAAAGCATTTTCTGCTGCCAAAATCAAAAATGCTTTTCTTCCTTCCAACATCTGTAATAAAACAGCAGCCAGACTGAAGCAGTGTAAACTTTAGGCCAGCTGGAGCTGAGCAGCAATCATTTCTGACCCTTCAACACTGATGCAAGACTCATACTTCAAATATAACAAAAAATTAATAACAGGGTTTGTGTGTACAACATTTACAGCTGATGTTTTCATGATTAACACTAGAATTACTGACATAATGTAAATACAAAGCTGTATGAGGCAGCTTGCATTCTCAATCCAACAAAAGCTATTTTTTCTGCACAGTGACTGTGTTGCTACAGATTTATTTTATTTATATAAGCCTCTAAGCCATGCCACATTAAGTTCTGCCGGTGATAGTTCAAAATAACAGCTCCCAGATGTTATTCACTGTTTGCAGCCCACCACCTCCAACACCGGGCCGTGCTGCCTGAATATTGCAGTTCAGATGTGTGTTTAACTGGCTCCCACGAGAGAGAGAGTGAAAGAAACTACAGAAGACGACAAGCCTACGCATCACTTCCCTTCCTCTCGTGGTGTGTCCTTGTCCTTTGTTTTAGTGGCTGCCTTGTTCCATTCAATCAAACTCTTATCCTGGGCTACACTGACAGTATCAAACTGCTTCAAATTAGGGAGGAGGCCATCTTTTTTTATGATGAATGAACAAAGTGAGTTTTCAATGCTAAAGAACTTCTTTTTTTTTTTTAAAGCAAGCCTTAGAGATGAGCTGCAGTGTTGTGGAACAACTCACGTGACCACCTCACTATTAAATTATACAAGATTTGCATTATCCACTTGGCGCGCGAGGCGTTTAAAAGAGGATGTGGCTGGATCTTCATGTCTGTAGACTTTGTAAATATTTTTAACATCAAACACAAGAGCTAATATTGACGCAAACAAAAACGGGGGTAGAGTAGCTGTTCTGTTTAATGAGAGAAACTCAATGGTCCATGTTCAGACTGAGATGAGCCCATTCAGGCAGGCTTGAAAGCGGCAACAAATGAGAGCTAAAGCTGTAGAAGGAGATGTGTTGACATTTAGTTGTTTTTTTTTTAAAGCATATTACATCTAATTGCATTCATCCATCTGGAGTTTCAAATACCATGAGCAATACTAGGAGACAGACAGATGCAGAGTCAGACAACAAAACAGACAGGCATATGGAGCTAACGCTACACCAACACTGCTTGTCCTCAGCAGCCCTGCAGTAGGAGCGCAGCTTGTCTGTAAATTTACAAGGTGTCTGCACTTTCTTAGAAATATCACTGTTTCTGTGAGCCCCCGAGGACAGTACGGTATGTGTGATAAATCTCACTTACAATAATCTGACAAAAAAAATGAGAAGAGAGAATCTTTATATGTCGGGGATAAAAAACAAGCTTCTGTTTTTTATTGCCGGGACTTTGTGCTGCATCCAATAAAAATAGAAAAAAGACTGCAAGCTGGAAAACAATTAAAATGCACATACAGAACCTTAGAGATGTAGACTTTTAAATGTTCTCATATTAATCGTTCTTTAATTGCCAGCGTGTGGAGAGTCTGCAAGTGAAAAATACGCCATCATCTGATGTTCTCGGTTCCTTATAACAGGTTGCGCGCTTAAAATAAATGAAAGCACTGGGCCAGATTTTTTGTGAAACCACCCAAAGGATTCTGTATGAAAGGAAGTGTTTAAGGCTGACATTTACCTAGAAATCAAGTCAGTCATGTCAACAAAACAGAAATAGAAACTCAAAGTACGGTTTAAAAGAAACTACATCAGCGGGGTATTTGATTCATAGAGGGACCTTGGTTTCTACATCAATTAATCGCTTACTGAATTGTTTATTAAAGTCATGTAGCCAAAGCTCAAATCAGCTTAATGTTTTTAATACCAGACATGATGAGTGAGAGGCTAATCTAAGTGAAAAACTAAGGAACACTTCATGCTCATATGGTAATAACCACAAGGTTGGCCAGCCCTAAAGCATACTCTGCTTTTCCATCTAGTTTAACTATAATTGGGACCATAACTTACAAATATGTTGTTTTCAGTAAGACTTAAAACTATCAGTTGAAACCATAAACACATCAGAAAAACTGTTTTCTGAGATCACAGATCAAGAGAGCCGAAGGATAGTTTTCCTAGAGACTTCAATGCAGCCAGCTTTAAAGCATGTCCACATTGCTTCAATGATTTTTCAGATTCAGAAGTTACATCCAAGAAACAGTGGGTAATGTCAGCTAATTCATTCAGACTCTCAGGGCTTATCATGTTGTGCTTCCTTTGCTGTTTGTAAATCTACAGGTAGCATAACATATGTGATAAACTCTAAAAGATAAAACCTATACAAGGAAACTTTATGGATACTTTTTGTTTTAAATGTTTCCTGTTAACTACTCTTGTACCAATTATTAACATAGCCAAAAACTAGAATTGAAGTCTTGTTAAACTAGTTTTAACTAGTTGCATGTCTTGTTAAAATAGTTTTAACTAGATTTTATAGTCCTACGCAAGATAATAATATGAGGTTTGGCCTCTTTTTGATGTGATGCAAGCAGTCACCCCCCTCTACACACAAGTGTTCAGATCTGTTGTTGAGGAATTGCTTTCCATCAGTGCAGCCTGCAGCTTTGCAGTAGCCATTGGTTATTAACCCAGAACGTCTCAGACATGTTTCATAGCAGATATATGTGGGTAAATGTTTATGTTCCTGATTCAGAAAGGCCTTTTCTACTGGTGGCAGAGAGGGGGCGGGCACTGTCCTCCTGAAATAGCCTCAGTGCTACAGTAAGAACATCATAAGTACAGGTTGGAGCACCTCATCTCTGTACCTCCATCCACTCAGATTTACAACAGAACAGTCAGATCAGCGATGGTGCTTGGACGCACGATCTGATATCCCCGTGTTGGTGTTGTTCCTGCATGATCAAAAAATAATGTCGGTCCAGGATCAACATCGCAACTGACCAGTGACATCATCTAAGCATTTGAGAGGTTAGCTAATGCTATTAAAGTCTGTAGCAAACCAACATAAGTAATGTAAATTTGGCTAACAACAAAAATATTTATTATATTGTATAAATTAATAAAGAAAACATGTGAAATGCTGATCATTTGATCTAAAAGGGTTTTATACAATCAAGAACATTTTTCCCCACATTGCAAAGCTATGACATCACAACAAGAATATAATTATAACGATGCAAGAATGGGAACATCAGCTGCACCGTGCTTGTACACGTATGCCGGCACCCAGCACACTAACAGCCCGGTGTGGTGGCACTGAGTTGGCACAGTGCTGTGCATATGTTTTGGTTTTCCAAGTGATTAAAATGATGTAAGATTGGTAAAACTTGCATTTATTTTCTTTATTAAATATTGCGCTTTAACAGAGCTGTACGTAGGCACACTGTTCAGTGACGACTGAAACCAACACCAGCTCTGTCTGAGCAGCTTTATTGATATTGAGCTGTACTCTAACCATGTGCTGCCCGGTGCTGCAGCCCTCACATGACAACGTCAGACGTCAGTTGTTGGGTGACCTCTGCATATGCTGCCCCCGCTCTCTGCATGTTTGTATTTCCACACTAACAAAGACCACATGTCCCCACAAAGAAAGGACAGTCAGCAACATTCACCAAATGCTGTACAAACTGCCGGCGTGGGACATTTTTCATTGATGGACAAAGCAGAAACATTCAACGTGTTTCTTTTCTTTTTGCATTTGTGAAATGAAAAGAGCTAAATTAACTATTATAAAGGAGTGCGTGTGCATGCAATGCTGTCACTCACTGATTGTTTAGCAGTTTTTGGAGGGCAACAGAATGAAAAGTGGAGTAATAACAAGACAGGCTTTATCTACACAGGCGAAACTTGTTAATATAATCAGTTCCTCGCTGTTTGTTTTGGATTTTGAAGACAATAAGACAAATGTGACAGTGTTGTCCTTGAATAGTGAGGGTTTAAAGATAAATCTGCCTGAAAATGGTGGAAAGGGAAAAACATATTTTTGTCAAAGATACCCAGACAAACAGACAAAATGATGCCACGAGAAATTTGTCCTGCTATAAATGAAGATTGACAGCATAAAAAAACACATCAGACAGCTGTAACATCAACAGTGAATGTCAGATGGTTTCAATCCTCGGTGTCAAACAATGGGAGGTTCTCAACACAAACACGGCGCTGTGTTTTTCTGCTGACGGCAGCCTCGGTCGACCGGGCGCGGGACACTTTGCACTTCGTGAAGGGGAGGAATGACTCTCTCTCTACTGAAAGGCTTTTCATCACATTACAATTAAACCCAAGTAAACGCAACAAGTTCACCAGGGACCGATTAAAAGCATTTGGGATATAAATGAGGTCATTAACTAAAGGAGATGTAAATAAGCCAATGAAGAATTACCAGATTTTCATTATAAAATTCTAATTACAAAAGCAGCTTTTTCAATTTGAAAGCAGGGGATGAAAAGTATCTTCAATATATACATTTAAAAAAACATCATCTGCAGTATTTTAGTGATTATTTAGCCAGATAAAGTGATGGAACCGGAACAGAAAGAATGTTGTGTAAAGATGCAAAGTTATTTATAGTAAAACTCAAGAGTTGAAGAGGTTAATAAGGAAGTGGAAGAACAAGCAGCTTATCCCTGGGAGATACAGATTGCTCAGAGGAGGGAGTAGAGTAGTCCTCTGCTACTGCACGTCTCCATCTTGCACGCCTCCTCTCTCCCGGGCCTGTAGCTGGCCGAGGGCTGCAAAGACTGTTTTAATACAGGAGGTAGATTCACTGGAAAATGCTGCTTGCAGCCCATCAGTCCCATGCTCTCCTTCATTATCACACTGTAAAAAATATCAACTCTCCTACCGCCCTACCGGCTGCAGCTGGATTATTGTTGACAAGCCCAACATGTAGTCAGAATCACACACACATTATGTCATTTCGATATTGGCTCATGTTGAAGACTCAGCAGAGAATGAGTCATTAACATCCCCCTCAGTTTGATATTTTGCATGTTTGAGCTGAAGCCAACCGGCTTTATGTAGCCCACTGAATGTGCCACATACCAGTTCAAAGCAGCATGTTGGCAAAACCCATCGAACAAAAACAATTATTTTAGCAGATTGTTGTCATTCCTCATAACAGCTGCTGCGCCCAGTCGGCCAGCGGATACGACAGGCTCCAACATCCGCTGCTCTTTGTGTTTAAATCTGGCCAACGAAAAGGGGCTGCGCTAAGGGGAAACAACACAAGTTTCAGGTTTCATGGAAGAGGACGGTCCGACCCGGCATCATGCTTCCTGTTTCATGCCTCCGGAGGCAGCCACTTGGAAGTCCACTGTTTAGTCTGTAACCATAATGAAAAACTCGTGACTGTGTCCCTGTGCACACAAAATAGTACACCACTGAAGAGTGCTCCACTGATTTAGCACCGCACTGCTTTTTTTTACTCAGAGAATACTTCTTTCTGGTCAGTGCAATTCAAATGTGACAGTTTGGTTAGAGATTCAAGTGTGTTTTGCAGGTAGCAGATAATGTAGCCACATGCAGAGATAAGGAGCAGGTTACAGATGTCTGTCAAGCTCACTTCTTTTCAACTGCACACCTCCAGCCTACACTGACTCAAGAGGCACCGAAGGCAATCTATCTCGCCTTGTCTGAGCCACAAAGGATTCAAAGTGATTTTTTTTTTTTTTACCTTTACATGAGCGCTCCTCCAAATATGTAACCACACACTGATGTATAAAATTGGCAGAATTCCCATTTAAGACTTTTTTTTTCCCATTTAAAAGCGATACTGATCACTCCTGATGACAATGGCCAAGAATTGATCTCTTAAATAATCTGTAATTATCTTATGAAGTCATCCTGTGCATGCCAAAAGTGATCTAAGCCTTTGTTATAGCAGACACAGAAAGAGAAACCATAGGCTGTATATCAAAAATGGCTGTAGGTGATGTCACTCCTTTGTTTGTGCCATCTCATTCTAAAACCAGACACAAAGAACGGGGGATGTCTCTGAGAAATCAGGGGACACTGCATGCAGCAGTGATAGTTCACCACCCTGCTTTATAATTGGTTTCAACTCTAATAGACTGTAATTTACAAAATAAACATCATGTTGTTTTCAGTAAGATATGAAACTAGTGCTCGAGACCATGAAATCATCAGGAAGGTGTCTACTGAGGCCATTTGAGGGTCGTTTTCCTATAGGCTTTTTCACGGTCTAACCAAAGAAGTCAACATTAGTTGGCTCTGCTTTACAGTCTCAGAAGAATCTATAGGAACTAATAACAGGGCGCCGCTGTGCTTCGCTGTCCCGTAAGCCATTACAGAGACAATGAGCCAGCATGATCAATGCGCCCGAAGCAGTTAAACAAATTTCAGCCATTGTTGATTTTATTATTTACACGTGTGCTTTCTGTGACTTGTCAAAGTGTCTTGTTAATGAAACAGTCAATTGCTTTTCCCTCGGTTAACGCAAAACAGAAGAATGGAGCAAAAATCAATAAACACGACTAAAAAAATAATGCGCGGAAGAATACTGGAAATCACATCATACATGACACACACACACACACACAAAAACGCTGAGGCTTTTCTTTCCCTTTTAAATCACATCACAACAAATTTGCCACCTGAAATTTGGACCTGTTTAAACAAATTGCATGCCAGTTGTGGTGTTTTCCTCTGTAACGATGTATTCTGAAGTTCAGCTCCATGTTTTAGCAGTCTAAAGGAAGCGCTCATGTTTCCTTCCAGCATCGGATACTTAATGGAAAAACCCTAGACAGAGAACTAAAAGGTGCTCTCTCTCCCAGAGCCTCCAACAAACCCCGAGCTGCACCTGATTGGACAAATAGCTCGGGTGCTGTCTGCACTGGAATTTAAAATCAAAAAACATCACAGTGGCTGCTTTGCAAAGTTTCTTGTATATAACAAACAGTTCAGTAAACTGTGCTTCTAGCACCATTTGAATGCTATAAACCTCCTTCATTTTGATCTAAACAAGGATTTAAATAAAGGAGCGAAAACCTTAATTTCTTTGTTGCATTTGGAGTCTTTTCAGAAACGACTAGGTCAGCTAGTCTTGTCGGCAGTAACACAAACCTGTCCACTAAAAAAAAGCGAGAACTTGCTCAACTTTTGTGCTGCTGTGCTTCCATCACTGATACGCCAGCATTTAAAGCGACTGAAGAACTGCAGATCCTAAACATGAGCAATCAATCAAAAACATCCCCTCAGGCCTGTGCTGACAATGTATTGATCCCTTTATAACCGCTGAAGCTTTTTATGATTTGGCAGTGCTGTAAATTTTGAACCCGTCACCAAACCGGTCAATACAGCGCTGGGCTATGTTCAATAAATCTCCTTATTTCCCTTTAGAAATAGTTGCGAGCTTCTGCTGCGTAGTGTAACAGATGAGACTGCCGTGGGAGTCTGACAGAAAGATCCCATATTCTTGTATCTACAAGTTCAAAATTAGTCCTGGCAGAGAACAAGCAGACTGACAAGACTGTTCAGGACTCATTACAGACTCTGTTAGGCTTTGTTAATGAGTAATTCATTGCTCCGCTTGGTAATTGTAATCAGTTCTTAAAGAATAAAGTGAGAGAAGGGGGAAAAAAGTGTTCAGACCAGGTGGTTTCAGCGCCGCTTTGAGCAAAAGCTCTCATCAGACATGACATATTGGCGGTGACACTAAACACAGCTAATTACTGTTAATGAGAGGCTTGGACTGATGTTGTCACCAGCTGGGAACATTGCTTCCACCTACATCCAATTCTAGTTTTCACCATCTATTTTCTGTGGTTGGTTTTTTTTTTGTTTTTTGTTTTTATTTGCCAAATAAGTTTCAACAACTAAATGGAAAACACTGGAAGACCATCCAAAATATTTTTCCTGTGCTAGCCTGCAGACATGATTTGGGTCCTTTGAGTATTGAAAACTGGAAGAAATGCATCATGTTCAGTTTGCAGCAAGCACATAAAAATAGAAGAAGCCAGGCGTTAAGTCACACCTAATCATCCCGTGCTGCTCTACAGGTGAGATAATGGAAAGAATTTTAGTTTGTGAATTTAAATTGCTGAGCCGAGTCTTCATAAGCAGTGACCTTTTGTATTTGTTTTGCCAGGAACCTATTAAAAATGTAATTAAAAAGGCAGCCCTGCAAGACTCCCTATGGTGAATGCACAATTATCAGCTTCGGAATAAGTTTATACTCCAGGCAGCCGTCGCAGGCGCATTCAAAATGAAAACGTGACGAGATAAAGCTGTTACAACATTTCCTGTTTTTGCATCCAGCGTTATTATGGATTTCTAGAGGAGAAGGGCGTGAGCCGAGCAGGAAGGCTTTGTGAAGGCGTGCTGGTGTACTTCTCTCACTGGGTGCCCTGGTTCTGACTGATTCAGCAGTCTTAGCTGGTTTATTTTCACTGTGGTGCGAGGGGAACCTTTGAATTGCAGTGGAAGGAGATGAGAAGGTCCGTTAGGATATGCCTGGTTCTTTCTCCTATAGCATAACAAGCTCTATGACCATTTTGTGGCACATGAATATTTCACAAACAGAAAGGAGGAGCAACTCTGAATGTTTACAAATGATGTACCACAGAATGGGTTTTGCGTGGAGTCATAAATGCTGTATGTGGCTTGTAATAAACACTGGAAGGAATTCATCATTTTTCTGCCACATCTGATATTTCAAAAAGCGCCTGGCTCATTCCGGATGGAGGCGGGCGTCTAAATCCAACGATTACACAGCAAAGATTACAATGCGACTTGTGCAGTTGCACACTATAAGCTCAGAGTGAGTGGTGCAGGGTAGATGGTGATTGTGTTTTACACTGATCTGAGGATTTTCAGGGCAGCCAGAGATGGGGATAAATTAGGGAGGCACAGAGAGAGGGACATCCTGTCAGGTGCAGGCACGGCTACTGGGAATCTGCGGTGGTCTCAGGGTGTCAGGTCGAGGGAGGTTCAAATGGAGAGGGAGAGCATGGCACACGCTCAAAGTGGAAAGGAAAGTGTGCATGTGCGAGTGGAGCTGCACCCCTGCACTTCATCCCCATTACAGTCAATGCAATAGTCGATACAAATGAAATTACTACAAGGCTGCAGAGTACAGAGTTGTGGCTCAAGAACAGCAGCTGGAGCGCATCATACTTGTGTGAGCATGTGATAAGGACTGTGGCCACAACATATTAAAGGATGGTAAAATATTCAGTTTGTTGTTGCTGTCAACAAATTACATTTTTTTTTGTAGCTAAAAAAATAATAAGTGTTCAGCCCTTCCAACAGTCCTCCCTGTTGTATATCTTAAAAAATGGGTCACAAAGACAGCTGTGGCTCAGAAATTTTCACAGTTAAGGCATAATACTAAAAAACGGGAGTAAATAGTGGATTTAGTCTGGGACTATTTTCAGCAGTGGATTAATACATATTCTACTGCCCTAGTGAGTGTTAATGACACCCACTGCCAATCTCATAAAAGAGTGATCTGCTTCCAGCAGTTTTTTTTTCTTTTTTCTTTTTTTTGTACAGCAGTGGCACAGAGAAGTGAATTATCAGGCTGTAGCTCCGTGGGGGAATAAACAGTGTCTGGTCATTGTCTGCTTTTACGGGACTTTTGCTCAATAATAAAACACTCATCCTTTAAAGAGAAGTGAAAGTGGTGATTCAGGTTTGTGTCATCAGACTGTGTCGATCAGTTTCACAAAGCCTGAAAAACAAGATTAAAAACAAAAAAACAAAACAAAAAAGCAGAACTGTACAATAGTAAATCCGAAATTTATGAATGCTTATGAATTGTTCAGCCTCCATTGTCTAGACGGCATAAACTATTCATACAGCAAGAGGAAGGGAAGGAGGAATTAACTCCGATCAGACATAAACTGAAGATGAAGCATTACAGGAGCGAGTACAGCAAGGCTTAGAAAATGTAGAAGTTACACCAAACAAACGTTCAAATAACAGGAAACGGCATCAGCTTCTCCCGAGGGGAAGCCAATGCTGCCTGTAGGCGCATGTAAGAAATCAGACTGATGGACAACCTTTACATAATCTGTGAAGCGTTATAACTTGTTTATCAAATAAAGTTCATATCTGAATCTTTCGTTCGAGGAAGGCAACAATGTTTGTGTGGTTTTAACTAAACACTGACACATAACTAACAAATACTCCTCAAATTTGCCAGTAGTGCCTTCGGTGACAGCGAGAATCGCTTCTTTGTAATAAATGCAGCTGATAAACTACAAACTTACAGTGACACCAGCCCAAGTGACAGCACCAGTGCAGCTTGAAGCACTTCCCGTGACTGTGCGTGGCGCAAATGGAGAGTCCATCACAAGGCAGGAAATCTGGTCTCCCAGCGCAGCTCTTGGCCAAAGCCTGCGCCTCGTCCAACTTCTCGCTCTTCGGACACTTATGTGCTCTCGAGGCAGCCATGCCAACATTTCCTGTATCAAAAGGGGGGAAAAAAATAAAACACGCACTCAGGCTCCTCTGAGTAAACTACAACGCCAGGGACCGAGGCGATGTTTACGGTCCGAGCCGCCTCGTAGAGCTTCTCAGCTGGAAGACAGACGCGAAACGAAACACGGTGGCTGGATCTGTGAATCCAAAGCAGCTCGGTTCACACAAAGGGTGGCGGCATATCCTGTAAAAGTCGAAGGGCGTCAGTCAAACGAGGAGGCAAGGGGTGGGAAATGTCATGTGCAAAGCCTCCCGTGATCGTGATCCACACATTTCTCCATCCACCCCTCGCTTCGGGAAGCTCCTCTGTGCCCCTGGTGACGCGCGTACGGAACAACGGCGCGCATCTGAACTTCATCACACAACGGGAGGAGTCCACAAACACAAAGCCAGCTGCTCTGCGCACTTCAAACACACACCCAGGCTTTCATCAGACCCTCCAAGAAAAAAAGAACTTCAAAAGATCAACGGCTGACTATGACACTAATATATTCCGCATTTCACCCAAGAGTAGCATTTTGATTGGTGGTTTTAATTCATGAAAGTCTGCTGCTTTAATGTAACACCTCGTACGATTTATTCTTAACGCATACGCGTGAGCGTGCGTTATTTAAGCACATTAACGGTTTCAGAAACTCTGCGGCAAATAAATAAATATGGAATAACACAAGCCAGCTGCTCAGCGTGGAGTCTTTTTGCCGCTAGGTGGCAACCCGAACATCTGTTTAGTGCTGGACGTGGGATTTACTTGAGTGAGCCATTGATTTCTATAAACGCAATTTAGAGCTTCGTGTCTCCCCCTGCTCTCCTGTGTCACCGCTTCGACTGAGTCAGCAGAGAACACAAACCCAAGGACAAACGTTCCCAAACCACCTTCTCTGAAACCCCGTGAAGAAGTCAAATAATAGCTAAAGTAGACAAAACCGGTGCACAATGATACACACAAACATATTCAAGCCCCAAAATGCCGACTTTAAGTAATCTGATTACATGTTACATAAATATAATGTAAAACATTAAATTTACTTGAATGGTATATATTCAGTTTATTCAATCAGACTTTCCCTAATGATTTATTATTTGACTAAATAAACTTTTGATTTTAGATATTGCTTCATTTTTATAAGGACTAATAATCTTTTGAGGGTTTTTTTTTTTTAGTATAAATCACAACAAATCAACACCCGATTGTATAATATCTTTATTGGAAGAGTCAAATCATACTGTGCAGTATCATTAGTGACAACCAGGAAAAGAACCAAGTTATTTATTTTACATTCAAATGTTAGCATCTTATGTGCCACGTATATTTTTGGTAAACAATTTTAAAAACACAAAGCTTAAGTAAAGATATTTTATTCACAATTATTAGAGTTTTATTCGCTCTGTAGAGCTTCATCTGCTGCAATACATTCAGTGGCTCCAAAGCCTGGTCAGGTCTGTTTTTCACTGTGACCATTCCTAGTATTGTGTCCACCTCCGCGTGTGAATAAAGGAGACTAAACATAAGAAATTACAATACAGTCAAACTGTATAAACTGTCAGCAAGGCCAAAATAAAACAAGGCTGCAGTTCAAATCCAGTCTGAGTGATGTTGTTTTCCTTTGGGCTTTTAAATCTGTATCTGTTGGTGCCGAGTGCCCACATTTGTTGAGGGATCTAGCTTTGCAGAGTCCAAGTCATACTTCCCCCCACGGGGACAATAAAGTATCTGTCTGTCTATCTACGGACAACACTGCCCAGCCTCTCCATAGTGGTCTGGTCCGCCATAGACAGAATGACTAAGTGCTTTACTGAACGCCACAGGAGGTCCCTCCTCCCTGCAGTCATCCATCTCTGCTGAAGATGTATAATTTCTTCCTTCTGTTATTCTTATCAGCTGACATTTAACGTACACTAAGATGACTTGCTTCCTGCACATATCCCTTCAGTACTGTGCTGTTAATCTACTCATGTCACACTTTTCTTTGCAGTTTATTTTTGCAAATTATGGTTAATTTTCCTTAAAGTGGGTGTTATTCTACTGTTGAACATTTGCACTTGTGCTTTTTTTTTTTTTTTGCCCTTTCTT
>VUQR01008020.1:5022-20263 GCA_015108515.1 Hemichromis elongatus | reverse complement strand
GCCATTTTCAAATTAAAGTGTAATTTTGGCGACATTTTCCCCTATTTTCAGGCCTCGTACTTTGACGAACTCCTCCCAGGGATTTCATCAGATTGACTCGATCTTCGGTGCATAGAATCTAAAGACCTTTGTAATGTTAAATTGCGAAGCTTTTTACATTAATCGGAACGGGGGTGTCATGGCGGCACGTGAAGTTTCAATCACTCGCCAAAAGCAGTAATCTGCTCTCACTCAAAAACACAATGTCCAATCTCCTCCAAACTTCGCAGGCGTGATGAGAGTCGAGTTCGGAAATGTTTGTAATGCCATTTGCCAATAAGGGCTAGAGCGCCACCTAGCCGAACAATGATAACCATCATTGAAGAAGATGAAATTTTAGCTCGCGGTTCTACGCGTGAATTCCATCAGTGTGACATCGGATCGGCTGTGTTGGACGTGGCTCGACGCGCTGGGGTGCGAGGGCCCTATAACGCTGCTTGCAGCTTTAATTATTATTATTGTTATTGTTATTTTTATTATTATTATTATTGTTATTATTATTATAGGTAAGAATACTACAGAACACCTTAGAACAGCGGTCCCCAACCCTTTTTGCGCCATGCACAGGTTTATGTCTGACAATATTTTCACAGACTGGCCTTTAAGGTGTAGCGGATAAATACAACTAAATAAAACCAGTACCGGTACCAAGGAAATTTATGCATAACACACAGAAAAAGACCCAGGGAAACTGAGTTAATGATAGAAACAATAAATATTAACGATAAAAACCCCGAAAACCATAAATTTCACACTCGAACCTCAACTCTCGCAGCCCGGTCCCAAACGACTCACGGACTGGTACCGGTCCACGGCCCGGGGGTTGGGGGCCGCTGCCTTAGATGATGCTATGAAACGTGTTCAACATATAAAGTTTACACAGACACTTGAAAGGTTTTTAAAGTCCATGTGGGGTTTTTATTTTTTGTCACATGGTGTGATCGTTTTGACCCTCTGTGGGAGCTCCAGCTCTGTCGCCCCCACAGGACAGGTGGCAGAATGATCTAAAATTCCTGATTGTGTGTTCAGAGTCCAGAGATGGTGGCTGCTGTGGGCAAACTGAGCTACAACCAACTGGTGGAGAAAATCATTGACTACAAACACTCTGCAGACAGCATCCGAGTCAGTGAAGGTAACGTGTTTGTACACAGTACCCAACATGTGCACGACAGCCTGGACATAATAATTCTGCACATCTGTACCGGGCAGGTCTGGTGGCGGAGCAGTTTCTGGAGTCCACAGCAACTCAGCTGTCGTATCACGGCCTGTGTGAGCTCAACGCCACGGCCAGAGAGGGCGAGATCTCCGTGTTCTTCAGGAACAACCACTTCAGTACCATGATGAAACACAAGGTGGGGCTGTACACACTCTGCAGTACTATGATCAGACACAAGGTGGGGCTGGTAATACAATTGTATCCATCTCTCAGGGGCACCTGTACCTGCTGGTGACGGATCAGGGCTTTCTGCAGGAAGAATCGGTGGTCTGGGAGTCTCTTCATAATGTCGAGGGTGACGGAAACTTCTGCAACTCCAATTTCCGGCTGTGTCATCCTCCTCAGAGACCTCCACCCACCCCACCCCTACCGCCCAGCGCCCAAGAGCAGCGGCGGCAGATCGACCAGGTGAGCTCACCAGGTGATATCGTTGCCACCGAGCACTTTGGCCCGTTAGCACGTCTCTGATGGGTGTCGTTGTGGGTGTCAGGACTACCTGGTGGCAGTGACTCTGCAGCAGCAGCAGGGCGGGGCCCCAGGGCCCCTCAGTGACCTGGAGTTGGCCCGGCAGCTCCAGCATGAGGAATATCAGCAACAGCAGCAACTCCAGCAACAGGGTTCAGTGCAGCAGGTAAGCTCACCTGGCAGCAGACTGTGGGCAGCACTTAAAGGTCACCGCTATCACACCTAAATCCAAAATCAGGTCTCAAAAACGACACTCGGAGACATTGGTGTTGAACCTGAACCATACTGGGAACATGAAACTCTACACGTGAAGGCTCATTTACATCATGGAGCCCAGCTGGTCGCTCCTGTAACCACCTGTCACCTGGCCCACACAGGCTCTGCTCCACGGTCCTCATTTATAAAGCGCTTCACAAACCCCAACATCACAGCCAAACAGCCACTTCCTGCTCCAGACAGTAACGTGCACAGTTTATCCTGCTTTAACATGAACTGACTGCTGCAGCTCTACAGTGATCCCCTCACACTGATGTTTAGTTTTACTGTCCTCATCGATCCTGTCACTAGTTAGCTAACATAAACTAATGTGAGACTGTTAGCCAACCACATGATGTCACGCTCCGTGCTGACAGTAGAGGGTTTTACGACTTTACGCACTTATTTGTTAAACCCAGCTGAGTTGCATCAGTGTCTGAGAGCAGCGTGCAAATGACACTTTGTGCATTTATAGTTTCATGTCCACGTTAAAACACCTGAGTACAGAAGACGAGCGTGAAATATTAGTTTAAGTCGCTCTCTGAGTACTACTTAAATGTTAGTCATCATGAAAACAGAAACACTATGTTTAAAAAAAACAAACACTTATAATAACCGTGATATGAGTGAATTACACCATGTTATTGTTACGCTGTTCCAGGTCAGAGGTCAGGGGGCACAGCCATCCAGGAGAAGAGACAAGGACTCAGACTGTGTCCTTCTCTAGGCTCTTCTCCAGCAACGTCGCCATCATCATCGTCGTCAACTGTCACGCCCCCGGACTCCTCTGTGTGTCTGCGGCGGACGGGTGAGGGGGTCACGCTCGATGCCAAACCTCCAAGCTTTGTTTCACAGGTCAAAGGTCTTTAGCACGTGCTCCTCAGCTGTCGCCAACGTCTTTATTCACCGTCAATAAACATCGGACAGCGATGATGTGATCAGACGGAGCTGCGGCTGAAACTTGGCCTAATTCACCATGATTCTGTAGCTGTGGTATTTCGTAGGTCCTACTCCTCTGTAGGCCTTCTTAAGTTGGCTAATCAGAAGAAAGTTGTCTTAAAGGGGAGGAGCTAAAACGGATTGTTTCAGGGATAGCATGAGCTAAAGAAGGGTTCATACAGAGCTGCTCTAGGCCGATGCACAGAAGACGCCGTTGGGATTTGTTCCCAGCAGTCAGACTGTAAAAGTGACCCGGTCTGCATTTCGCCCTGTCCGAAACAAAACGTTTTAGCTCCTCCCCCTTTAATGGGGCTAAACCCCAGTGCTTGTTAACCCCGCCTCCTCCTGTGGCTGTGGTTGAAAATCCTGAAACGCATGGAAACATAATTCCTGCCTCTTTCAAGTGGAAGAATAGAAAAACTGGGTCTTAGGAGAAACAGACAAATTTAACTTTGCACCAATCAAACGACTCAAAGCTGGTGGCTCCAAATGAGGAGATCTCTTCTGTGACATCATAAAGATCCCAGTGTAGGAAAAAATCAAATGTTAAGAGTGGATGGTTTTTGTCCAAATTATTTAAAGTAAGACATGTAATTAAAGACCAGCATCTGAACACTGTCGTGCTGTACGTGTTACTGTAGGGTCGACCCAACGATACACGGCTACGTTCACGCCGCAGGTCTTAATGCTCAATTCCAATTTTTTGATCACATCTGGTGTGAAATTTATGGTTTTCAGGGTTTTTATTGGTTTTTATCGTTAACTCAGTTTCCCTGGGTCTTTTCCCGTGTGTTATAAATTAATTCTCTTTATTTTAGTACCGGTACTGTGAAATGACCGTTCAGTCACTTTCTAAAACATCAGATATGTATCGGATTCAGTGCCACATATGAAAGTGACCCGTATCAGATTTGTTTATCTGTTTGGACCGACTGAAGGAGTCGATGGTGATCTGACACGTCAAATGATTTATTCACCTCGACGGTGACAGCTCCCTAACGCTGCTTCAGCAATAAACAGCAGACCGACGGTCTGTTTTTAAAGTCTTTCACTGCTGTTTTCTTGGACCTGTTTGACCAGAACGTACTAAATATTCACTCTGAAGTAACAGAAGTTGTGAGGGAAAAATACGATCCTGTGATTTTCCGATTGTTTTGTTTCCCAGCAGATTAAAACGAGGTCATCCCGGGGTCATCGGAAACGGTCATTAGGTACTAAATGTAATAGAGGAAACGCCCTGAAGGAGCATCACGTATCAAATCGTACGAAGGGCGGGGCTAAGTTCCAAACAGCTGTAGCTGGTTGCTATGGAAGCCGGTTTCCGCCACAAAAAAAAGAAGGATCCGTAACTCATAATTTCGAGAAAATAACTCGAAATTATGAGTTTTCTCAAAATTTTGAGTTATGAACATGAAATTTCGACTTATTAACTCAAAATTTTGAGAATGGTAAAAATTTCGTTAGCACTGCCAATCAGCGATCTATGTGAATGACGTCATTTTCTTGTTACGCTGAAGCTGAAGCCCTCGGCTACAAATGCTACAGCTAAGCTACCGGTATTACATCCAGTCATGAACGCACAGATTGCTGAGTGTTTTCAGCGTTGCTTCACAAATGATGAAATCCTCGTGTTATTAGCTCAATCACATGGCGTTACTATAAGCAAACGTACTCGCGAAAGCGCCAATTTGTTACACCGGGTTTGAGTGCACGATATACTTCTGGGTAACAAGAAAGTGACCTCATTCACGTATATTAGTGATTGGCAGAGCTAACTCGAAATTTTGAGAAAAGTAACTTAAAATTTCGAGTTATGTTTCTCCAAAAAATTTCGAGTTATTTTCTCGGACTTTTTTTTGTATCATTTAGTATCATTTAGTTTTTGTTTTTATTAGCCATAACCGTAAAGTTAGAGTTAATACGTTTGGTTTAAAAGAACCAATTTATCCAAATGTTGAGTTTTGTGTACAGCACAGCTTCATGACTTGGGTCACTCTGATTGGATGGTTTATTTCACTTGCATTGAGTCTGTTTTTAAATTTGAACTAAAGTCTTAATATAAAACTTTTACATATAAATTATTTTTAACTGTTTAACTGTAGAGCTGTTCGGATATTTCACAAAAAAATGAGTTGACAGCCTCCCCCGACCGTGTCACCGTTTTCTGTATTTTGCTGGCGGTGAAGCCGCCGTGCTTTTACTCCTAAGTCTGCTGTGGAAACAAAACTAAAACTCAGGAGGATGTTTTACGTGAAGAACCCTGCTAACTGTTTCTTTCTGTGTTCAAACTTGGTGCAGTTTCTTCTTCAGATCAAACAAAGAATTAAAAACTCGTTATAATTCAAATTAACTTCTTTTAGCCAGAAAATGGACGCACCTACTCTGACACCACCTGCTGGTTAGTGAAATCCTGTTTGAAGCCTCCGTCATCATTTGTAGAACATCTGAGCAGTACACTTAACCTTCCTCTTTGAAACAGATTTGTTCCTGTATTCATTAATGACCCACACGAGTGACTGAGCCCGAGCAGAGTCCACACACTTCTGTAGGGCCTGAAGTTTCTTTAGCTACAGCTATCGCCATCTGGTGGCCTTCAGATAGAACGCAGGCACTTTCTCTCTGGCTTATTTTTCGTACCTGGACGTTACCTTCATGTTTTTACCGTCTTGTTTTGGGTGTCTGGTATTTATTAGTTTAGGTTTCTTCTTTGGTGTGATGTTGGCCCGCCGCCGCCGCGCTCTAATCAGGCTTTGTTTAATCTGCCATCCTGTCAGATTGTCAATAAAAACTCTGAATTTTACTTCAGTTTCATGGATTTGTTCACAAACATTAACATGCACACGGTTTTTCTTTTATTCTGGATCATTTTACTGTCTGCAGATTCTTTCCCCACCACAGAGAAATTAGGATAAACATTTGAACACCTTCACCTTTATAAATTGTTAGCAAGCTAGCTGGTGTTGTGTTATAACTGTGCTCTGAGTGCTACGTCTGCTTCAAGCTAATGCTGTTTTCATATTTTAAATATAGTTTATAATAATACAGATAAACATTGTTATGAAAGCCTGAAGTGACCATATAAAAATCTGAATTGTGACTTTTTATTTTCTTGCTTAAACCCGTCGACGGGGATATTTGGGGTTTAGAGCAGGGGTGTCCAACGCCAGGCCTGGAGGGTTTTACATCTCACCCTGGGTCAACACACCTGAATCACATGGTTAGTTCATTACCAGTCCTCTGGAGAACTACAAGACATGTTGAGGTCATTTACCATTTAAATCAGCTGTGTTGGATCAAGGACACATCTAAAGCCTGCAGGACACCGGCCCTCCAGGCCTGGAGTCGGACACCCCTCTTTTAGATGATTGTAATTATAAGAAAAGTCAAATTTGGAATTTCACATCTCATATTTTACGCTTACAGACCAGTTAGAAAAGTGATTCAAAATAAGTGAGCAGCTTAAAAATTGAGAAAGCACACAGGTAGAGGTCAGAAGCAGGTTTCAGGTTTATTGAATAAGTTGCCATGCAGTTAGTCAGGACGTGACAGATGGACAAGATTTTCTCTACATGATGAAAAACAGGAACACACCTCCAGTCGTCAGCTGGATTGTAACGATTCAACACCAATGTTAATGCTTCTCGCTGCAGAGACGCAGACTTACATTCTGAATGTGGTCGGAGGCCAGGAGCAGCTGCAGGAGAGGGTCGATAACGTCAACGTTTAAGTGCCAAATCATGAGGAGTACAGAAGTAACAGATAAAGTGAGGTCATGAACCCCATTGCTCTCATTTATTTACACTAATCTTCATATAAAAGTGCTTTTCCACATCATTTAAAACGGACGAGTCCACCTTATTTAGCCTAAATTAAAAGCGCAATGTATGACTTCAGGTAAAATTGTTGATCACACTCCTCTTCCTCCCGTCTCCTGAGATGATGCTGTTTGTGAATTACCTCAGAAATCACTCAAAGTGTTTTTATATAATTTTTCTTCACACAGTGAAAAGTAACGTTGACCGTGACGTTAGCGTCGTTAGCATTTCCCATAGAAATTCCTCAAAAAAATATTAACAAAGAACTCTTTACAAATGACAAACGTTTCATAAATGCACTTTTTCACATTGACTGTGTTCAGAGCTAATGAAAGAAAGGCAATGAGAACGTATTAGTGGCAGGGATGAGTTTCAACCACCCGTTTTCCCCGCTTAGCCTCCAAACTGCAACTTTAACACCATCATTTCGCTCAACTTCACAGGCCTCTCCCCCTCTTTAAACGGTAATATCAAAGATCAATACTTGAGATTACATTTTAAAAAGAGCTATTCTGTAAATTGCTTCCATCCGGAGACGAGGCTTGAATTGTAAATAAATGCAGATAAGCGGGGAGCGTTTGTGTTGAAACTTGTCCCAGGAGCTGTCAAACCGAGGATAGAAAAAGCACTTCTGAGGTCCGAAGGTCTTCGTCCCCCTGTTGCATTGATAAGTTTGTACCTTCTGTAAGTCTCAAGGCATCGATTTTTCTCACAGGAAACAAACTCGGTTCACGTACAGATTCACAAATAACGAACGACAAAGAACGCAAAATAGCGTTTGCTAAACTGGTAAACTTCAGACAGCTGCGCGTAAAATAGCGGGCTAGTTAGCAAACGGCAACGTGACGCTGCGTCCACAACAGAAGTGGTCAGAAAACTACGACAAACACTGGCTTTACTCCAGCAAGAGCCAGTTTACTGTCCGCTGGCTCACCTTTCCCCTTTTGACAGTTAAACATTGATTCATGAACGAGAATAAAAATGAAACAGGAAATAAAACTAATAATGGTTGAGCATCAGGCAACCAGATTTTAGCTTCAACCTGATGTTTAGTGGTGGGCGGATCAATCCAGATATCGATTGTATCGATACCAAGTCGGCGTCGGTATCGGATCGATACTAGCCTGGTGAGATCGATTCTTTAGGTTCCGCCCTTGTTTACAATGCTGTGGTGGAGGCAACGCCGACGCAGCCAGGTCGCCGGACTCGCCGCGCCTGTGTCGGCGTAAAGATGGGCACACTTTGCTTTGATTTCCATTAGTACAGAATAACTAATCAAATTTGAAAGAACTTTTGTCATACTAACAGCTAATAATCAAGTGCATCTGAGAATAAAATTACATTTAATCATTTTAGAGGAACCTGCCAGAGTATAAAACATTCTTAAAATTAGCTCCAGCTATGTAATCACTTAGCTGATCATCTCTACTTAAGGTTGTATTAGCTTGCCGTTTAGCTTTTGCGTTTGTAAAAAATGCCCTAAGTTTGATTTGAGTCATAAAAGGAACTGCAGCTCAAAATGCAGCCAGCCTCCAGTAACCTGCTGCTGCTGTTAAACAGCGGGGGAAGTTACTCTTTACCGCTATCGTAACGATCTCATTTAGTGCTTTGAGTAGAGCTGTATACTCTATTAATACAGAGGAAGCTGTTTCTATGTGCAAGACGCTGAAATAAAGCCAGTGTTCGAGTATTAGAACCGACGTCAGCAGCAGCGCTACAGCTAAAACTGTTAGAGCGTGCTCAGTGTCCACAGACGGCCTCCTCTGACTGGCCAGCATTAACCACAGGAATGTATATTGGGGCCAATCAGAGAGGAACACTGCTGAGCTTTCAGAACGTAAATACCGACTTACACACAATAACGCGTTCAGTCCAAAGTGATAATAATAAGTATGCTAATTCCTCTGATAAGAAGCCTTTTGGCTCAGAATGGCCATTTACTGTACACTTACATTATCGCGGTATAATTTCTAGCATGTGCACCGAGCTGACAGAAATACAACAACAACAAAATTTCAATAACGTTTCTTCAGAAATTAAAACTGGACCTAAAAAGATGTTGTAACAAACATTAAAATAAAAAATTAAAGTAAATATTTTTTTCCACCAGACACTCATCACATTTGATAAAAGTTTAGTATTTTCTTACACTAACAAGACACAGCTGTTTTATAAAAGCTCTCAAAGGCAACCTACTGTGTTTTTTGTGCTGATGCTAGCTGGTCAAACGTTTAAATGGGGAAGTGCAGTTCATAAGAAAGTGCTGCCCCTCTAGAGACTACTGCAAGTCAGCCAATCAGAAGAAAGTAAGCTTATAGAGAGACAGCAGCTAAAATGGAGAGTTTGTCATCTTGTTACAATGTGTACTTATTTTAGATAATAACTTCATAACTTGGCAAAAGTTTTAGCCAAGACACTGTCAAGTTACTTGCTAACAAACAGCAATGAGGGAAAAATCAACTTCATAAGTTTGTTAGTATAGTCTGCTGCTCGTTTAGTGGTTCTTAGCTGGTGAGAGAGCACAAACTACGACGTATACAACAGCAGTAAAAGAGTCATATTAGAAAACGAGGACAGGACCCATTTATGAGTTCCTTTGATTAGCCTTAGCTCGCTATTTAGTTAGCCAACACAGGAACATTAGCGTAAAAATATATCTCCACTAGTAATTAAAAAATAATAATATGGTTTATTATAATATCGGCCATATTTATAATAAATATTTTAGACTTTGCTCAGAACTCCACAGTTTATGAGTGATTCTCCGTTAGCATGGCTAGCATGACAGTGACCCGTTAAAAACCAAACAGCTAAACAGATATTTGGGAAAGAAAAATGAGCTAAAGCAGTAAAGATAACAGTTTAGGACAAAACTGAAATATCATCAAATAAAACAGGAAGCTGAAAATGAGCAGCAGTGGTCACTGGCTCGGGCTAATGGAGGTTCAGGTCGGGAACATTTGAGCGTGTCCAAAGCTCGACGCACTGAAATGGCAGAAAAACGCTGCGAGATGAGCTGTGAGAAACGTCTGGTGAAAACAGGAATGCTGCTAGAAGATAAAGCGATGCTCTGTAACAAAGCATGGATACGTCAGCGGTCTTTTAAAGCACTGCATGTTTTTGTGAGCGTGCCACGGACGCCCAGTTCACATTGTGCTTTTTCCTCATTGTGACTCTGATTCGGAGAGCGAACTCCTTCCATCTCTGCTGGTGTTTGTGAAGGTTCGTGCCGCCGTGTCGGCCCAAACTCAGTCAGAGGCATCCTCGGGCTCACACTCGAGTTTCTGAGGATTTCTACTCTCAGTCCATTTTAAACTACGAATAGTTGGGAGGAAAAAGAGGGCGTGGCCGTCACCTCAGAAGCAAACTCAGGCTTACAAGACTTTTATCTTTGGAAAAGGAGCTTCTGTAATTACAGGATGTTTGCTGGAAAGAAACAACAGCTTCACTCGTTTTGTGTTTTTAACTGAAGGATGGGTGAAGTAGTGGTTGTGTCTGTAAACGGCTCTGCTGCTGGGCAGCTTAGTAGTGATTAAGGGCTGGTTAATAGAGTCGACAGCAGTAGCGATTTCACTGGTAGTGACTGGAAGTCGAAACTGCCTTCCTGTTGCTTCGATTGGCTTAGATGTAAATCCATAAACGATGTGATTTGGTGGTTTCCATCTCTATCGAGTCTTCCAGCAGCCGCTTCAACCCCGATGATGGTGACGAGGCGGCTCCGTCCAATCAAATCAGGCGTCAGCGCAGCAAAACGTCTGCCGGCTGCCGCCTCCGCTCAGTTCAGACAGGTCACATGATGCCGTTGGTGACATACTGGAAGGAGTCGTAGAGTTTGGTGGTGATGGAGCGCACAGATCCGTCCACCAGCTGCTCCACCAGCAGCTGCAGCTGCTCCTCCGTCAGGGACATGTGGAAACGGTCCTTCAGGCCACGGATGGTGCTAGAGCCATGGAAGCATGGCAGGTGGGAACCTGTGGGGTGGCAATAATAGCGCACAACAACTTTGTTAACAGGTGTCAGGCAAACACGTCTTTAAACCCACACCGGCAGATTCTTGCACTCTGGACTGGGCAGCGGTGAGGGTTAGGGTTACATCGGGGCCGGCGGGGGCCGGCAACGCTACGATGTGAAGCAGGAATGGGTTTGTTGTTGCAGCTGCTTCACTGTGAGGGTTAGGGACCAATAAGAGAACAACATGAAATGTCTCAATGGTGCCATCTAGCTGTTTAATGTAAAAAGTCTCCGCAACTCTGAAAGTCTCTGTGGTCAACAACAGACACACGTGGTCTAAACCAATCAGAGATAGTCAGAGGCGGGACCTTTCTGATTGGCCGTGGTCCAGATATTCCTGTAGTCCTTCACGTGTGTGTTGTATAATAATAATGATGATGTGTGCTTTATTGGTGGGGAAAGTACCCTCTCTGCCTTTGACCCCTTCACTCAGTGAAGCAGCCACTAAGCAGGCGCACCGGGGAGCAGCGTGTAGGGACGCTGCCTTGCTTAGGGGTACCTCAGGGTCGCTGGTTCAATCATGGGGCAACCACTCTACCTACTGAGCTATCCCTAAATCCTGAATCGACGTTTAAATATAAATTAGTTTTAGCAGAAACGTCAGAATCTCAGGTTAAAGCTGCTTAAACCAAACGGCTAAAACAGGAAATGAGAGCAGGCACACGGATTCAGCACAAAGACGTAAACGCAGAGCGCCGACCCGCCGACGCATCAGAAGCAGTGAGCTGTCGGCTTTCTCCCCCGACCACACGGACACGCCGTCTGAGCTGAAAGCCGACAGCTCACAGATCCTGATGCGTCGGCGGGTCGGCGCTCTGCGTTTACGCGCTGAAGCAGCAGCAAAAGAAGATCAAAACTACGCTTCACATTTGATAAACATCATCATGAATTCACTCTGACTCTTACTGTTCTGCTTCCACCACCATAAAAACGAGCCCCCCCCCCTCACCCCCCTCTCCCTCCCTCCTCCTTAGGACTTGACCGGGTGTCCGTGGTGTTTTCGGCTGTAAGAAAGGCGGGCTCACGTTACCTTGCTGCATGATCTCCACGATCTGCAGCACCTTCTCCATGTGCTTCCTGGCTGCGATCAGACCCTGGAGCATCAGCATCTTGTAGTAGTTGAACATATCTCCATTCAGCCCACCCATCACCTGAAACACAGCAAACGCCGGTCATCGGGACAGCCGCCATGTAAAACTCCACAGGAAGCACCTTTCACCAAAATAAAAGCTTTTGTCATCAGGAGCCATGAAACCCTGATTCCTACAGAAATTCAGCCAGCTGAGAAACGTCGCCTGAGCCCGCTGTGACCGACAAGGCCGAGGCCTCGATGCTAAAGTGAACAGGACATGTGGGATCTCCTGCTGACAGCTGTCACACATCAGAAAGGTTTCTCAGCACAAACACTTCAAACTCAGAGCCGACTCTCTGCTGACCTGTAGAGGAATCGTTCATTTTGTTTTTGGAGCTTCAGAGTGGCTAAAACCCATCCAGACGAGCAGGGCAGCCGTCCACCTGCACGCTGGTCTCTGCACAGTGACGGGTGAACATCAGCAGACGGCACCTGAGCGTGGATCTGTGCTAAACTCTGTCTGGGATCATCTCCCTGCACCTGATCCTCAGGCTCTTTGTACTCACGTCCACGAACTCCGAAGTCAGCTTGAAGGCCGACGTCTCGAAGCCGAGGTTGCGAGGAGAGCTGGAGAGGATGAAGCCAAAGTCGATGTGGATGATGTGGCCCTCGGAGTCCAGCAGGATGTTCCCGTTGTGCCTGCGAGGATTAGAGCGGGTGTTACCAGAGGACTCGCACCGACAGAGCTGAGCAAGGAAATTCTAACTTCTTTACACACAAATAAATTAAATGTATAACTAAAGGCAAATGTTTTAAAAAAGCATAGAAAGGAGAAGAAGAGCAGAGAGGGGTCAGAAGACAGAGTCGATTCTGCAGGATGTCAGCGTGGATGTACAGGTGGCTGTGGGGGGCTGGGGGTACCCCCTTTATGACCCCCGTTATCATAAGGTCACCTGTTGAAAACTCATTCCACGTAGTTATATAAACCAAATCCAGGTGCAGCACAGGGCAGCGCGGGGCTTTGTCCCTACTACCGCTGTGATATAATGAGCGGTCACGTAGCTGCCCGCTGCCCTGGAGCTCCACACAGGGCTGGACTCGGGGTCTCTGGACTAGAGACCGACCCACCTTTGAACAAAACAAACGCTGTCATGACAGCGATGTACACGTGTTGTATGATTTCTATACATTTTACATCAGATGACTACTTTGGTTTTAAGATTCAGGTAATTATTTCTTAAAACTAAACATCTTGAATGAGGTGGATGAGGTCCACCCCGAGGTCCTGAAGGCTCTGGATGTTGTAGGGCTGTCTTGGTTGACACGCCTCAACAATGTTGCATGGAGATTAGGTTCCCATCTTTAAGAAAGGCTGTGTTCCAACTACAGGAGCATCACACTCCTCAGGCTCCCTGGAAAGTCTATGCCAGGGTGCTGGAGAGGAGACTCGGTCTGGAAATGCACTCCCAGTTGTTGGTGCCACGAGGCAGCTCATTGTAACCCCATGGCGGGGCATATGGGTAATGACAAAACTCTGGAGCGAATAACAGCTCGATTTTATTGGCCAGGCATCCGGGGAGGATTCGCACGAGCGGCACACATCTGCCTGGATGGCGCACATCCGCCCGGAATGCCAACTTGTTCAACAGCCGGCCATTCCAAAAGCACCTTTGCGCCTGCTCCCTCTGATGGAGGTCCCGTTTGAACGCATGGGCATGGACCTCATCGGGCCGTTTCACCGGAGTGCCCGCGGCTATGGCTTTGTATTAGTTCTGGTGGATTATGCAACGCGATATCCGGAAGCAGTGCAGCTGTGCACCACTTCTGTAAAGATTGTGGCACAGGCGCTGTTTCAGGTCATCTCCCGAGTCAGTATTCCAACTGACTGACCAGGGCACGGCGTTCATGTCTCACACTGCGGGAACGATATGAATTGTTGGGCATTAAATCTAATTGGACCAGCGTCTACCACCCTCAGACGGACGGGCTGGTGGAGCGACTGAAGGCTTTGAAGTCCATGATTCATAAGTTCATCCACGAGGACGAGCACAATTGGGATCGTTGGTTAGACCCTCTGTTATTTCAGTGTGGGAGGAGCCCCAGGCCTCCACGTGATATTCTCCCAGGGGGAGGGGCCACACAGATTTACCACCTCAACCTCCTGAAAACATAGAGAGAGGATGGGACGGGATGGGGGGGTGTAGGTTCGGCCGGACGGCTCCCCGGCCTCAGTTGGGCGGTGGGGGGGTGTGGCCGAGGTGTGGTCCCTGGCTCAGCTGTAGGGGAGGAGTGCTGCAGTGAGCTCAACGGGGCGGTACCGGGAGGCAGGTGAGCCACAGGTGGTGATCCATCACAGTGTTCCTTTCTGTTTCCCTATATAGTGACAGCAGGGTGGAGCGGACGGGAGGAGGAAACTGTGGAAACTGACCGGTGCGCTGAACAGTGTGTCGTGTACGTTACACCAACATCATGTTATCCAGAAGTCTCCCCGATGTTTTCTCTTCTACAATCATTTTATGATTTTTACTTTGTTCATCAAGTCCAATAAATATTTTAACCTTATGGTCCGACCCATTTATGAAACTAAATAATCCTACAAATGGAAAAGTTAGATAAGACATCTGAAAGAAACAGTGTCCTCTCCTCTGCTGATGTCTAACCTGTCCTTGACCTGCAGCAGGTAGCAGATGAGGCTGTAGCCTGCGCAGCTCTGCACAAAGTTCCTCTGAGCAGTGAGGAAAGCCTCCGTGGTGAAGCTGCCATGTTCCTGCAGGAAGTAGTCAAGCAGCGACAGCTGACTCTGCTTCCTCACCTAGAGGACACAGACACGAAAACTGCGTTTCAATCTCACAGACAAAGAAAACAAACTTTCCCAGAATCCCCTGCGTACCTGGTGCAGGGAGACGGCGTTGAGGACAGGCTCGATCATCCCACTGTCTGAAGACATGACGAGGATCTTGTAGGGTTTGATCCACAGAGGAACGCGCTCCTGCTGCCAGATGGACTGACCAAGGAAACAGACTCAGCTTCAACATGGAAGCAGTTTAACCATGCGGGAAACTGCATCTGTACTGCGTCTGTACTGCATCTGCATCTGTACTGCAGCTCTACTGCGTCTGTACTGCAGCTCTACTGCATCTGTACTGCAGCACTACTGCGTCTGTACTGCATCTGCATCTGTACTGCATCTGTACTGCAGCTCTACTGCGTCTGTACTGCATCTGCACTGCAGCTCTACTGCATCTGTACTGCATCTGCAGCTGTACTGCGTCTGTACTGCAGCTCTACTGCGTCTGTACTGCGTCTGTACTGCAGCTCTACTGCGTCTGTATTCCAGCTCTACTGCAGCTCTACTGCATCTGTACTGCAGGTCTACTGTGTCGGTACTGCATCTGTACTGTAGCTGTAATGTATCTATACCTCGCCTGT
>VUQR01008019.1:0-14788 GCA_015108515.1 Hemichromis elongatus | reverse complement strand
TGACTTCATCCTTCTCCTTTTAGCAGCATTGTTGTAGGTCAAACCTGTGGCTCCATGATTCATGAAGTGTCAAAATGTATTACTTCCTGTCCAAGGATGTCCATAGATTTGAAGGTCTTCTTCACCTCTGAGGACAGAACAATAAATGACCTTGGAGATGTCCATTAAATGGAAAATTACATATTTTTTTCTTTCTTTGTGTCTTTTAAAATGGGCTGTAATTTTAAGGAGCCAGTATATGGCTAGTGGAGAGTAAGTATTGGATTTTGCTGTGTTTTTAAAGAGGACATTGTATTCATCGCATGCATTGTGTGCCAGTTTTCCACTTTTAGATTTAAACAAATAAAGACACAGCAGAAATTGAGACACTGATGGTACCAGTCCGCAGCTGTCTCGCAGCTTTTGTGTGATATTCCCAGGGTGTGGCTGGGTTTTTAGAGTTTAGCATTCTTGCTATATTTTGAGTTGTGCTGGGAATCACAGATTTTGTTGTACTGTTTTACTTATAAGGATTGTTTTGTTTTGTTTACCTAGTTTTACTTCCTGCTTTTGGCCTGTAAATTAGTTGCATTTGTACTTTTGCATTTGTCCTGTTTGGCTCTTTGTCACACCGTACTGTTGTATCGCTGAAAGCTTTATGAGTTGCATTATTTCACAGCCTTCCTCCATCTCTTGCTTTTGGGTTGTCTCATCTAATGTTATGACCTTTTGGTGTAAAGATGGAGCACTACACATGGCAAACCTTGGTATTTTCTTTTTTCAGATTTGCCAGCGTAATGGTCTCCTGTTCGTTATGGGAAGGCAAACAAGATTTTCCTTATTTTTGTGCTTCAGAGACCATATGAACTGATGTATTGTTCTTCCCACAGAGAAATGGCCAACATCCTTTACCAGAACCACTTCCTTCCTGGCTATAAATCACCATTAATGTATAAAAACAGTGATGGCAGTGCTGATATTGCTGGGAGTGTTCAAGGAGCAGTTTTGCACGCCTACAATTACAAGAGCTGATAAAGCTGAGGAAGAGGGAAAGTAAAAGTCTCTCAGATATACACGGCCACAGCTGTTGATGTCGGAGATTAGCCTTCTGTGAATTCATTGGCTATGTGCAAATGCTTAAAATAATTACTATTTAGGTGCCCCAAACTTGAGCTCTGATTTAAAGTTAAAAAAAAGTTTTTTCAACAATGCAAGTCCATCTTTAAAGCGAATCCCTGCAAGGCTAACCATGAGAGAACACTTCTTATGTGGAAATAGCCACTGCTAAACCATTAACAAAACGTGAAGCAGAAAATAACAGAGTATTAAGATGGAATCAGTGGCGCACTGCTTAGGAGGCACTCTGTCCAGTCTGAGTCACATGCATACGCTCCTATATCTGATGATGCAGCAGAGCATGGAGAATAAGTCATTAAGATTATTGCTTATAATCTCAGTAGGCAGATCCTTTTGTGGTGAAAGCACTGTTACCTTGAAATGCCATTAAATACTTATCATCTGTATCTATAGCTAGACATTTGAACCTTTTCAAGGTTTCCCTAGTAATGAGACCCTCATATGTCTGCACCTTTTTTTAAACTCATAGTGGGTAATAAGAGGACAGCCCCCTTAAGAGGATCCAATGGATGAATTCTAGTATAGATTAATTGATTAGGAAGGTGGCGCTCTAAGATGACAATATATCTCTTTATTGATCTACCTTTCAATGGCTGTTATCCAACCTCCCTCGGGGATGAAGAGAAAAAAGAGGAAAAACGTGTGAGGGGGAGGTGGTAAAGCAGTCCAGCTATTAGGTGGGCAACTAATTTCCTGTTTCTCTTGCTGGCTTTTCTCAACTTGGATTCAGTCCCACAGTGTGAATAAAATGAAATATGGGCAGGAGATCCAGTGGGTTGCCATTCAGACTAGAGCTCCATTGTCTTGCTACTGTCTCTGCCCCTATAAGAATCCACTTCTTTATCTCCACTTCTTCTCAGAGACCTCTTTCTTTGCCATCACTCTATATTGAGAGTGCCCCCCCCCCCTCCTCCCGACCATTAATTTTAGGGCTGCGAAGCGAGACAAACCTTCTGCTTTCCCCGACGCTCTCTGCATATATACGAACTGATATGGGTATATGAGAGGGCTGGGCGTCCCGTCTGTTTGCCACCACACATTATGATGAGAGGGGCAGATTGGGGTGTCAAAGCAAACATTAAGCTCTTGTTTATCTGCTGGGGTTAACCATCCAGCGGGTTTCATATACTGACTGTATTTTGTAATGAGTGGGGATGAGGTTTGGCATTTGCACTATAAGCTGTGTGGATGCCTCTCTGAAGACCGTAGCTGAATGGGTCGCCAGCAGCAGTAACTGGTTACGACAAAGGACCAAAATGGGTAATAAAAGTGGTTATTTTGAATGACGGACAGCAGTTTTGCATTTTATGACTTGGCTGTCCTTTCAATTTGTGGGATGACGAGGACATGGAGGAAACCTGAATGTGGTGGTATTGGCACTAAGCCTTAAGAGCTTCAGCAAACCTTGTAATATATCACAGCGTTGGTGTCAGTCTACGCCCATCTTTACTTAATCTCTTCCACTGGGCTTTCGGACAGCGATGGCTGTAGTTTAAACCATGGTTTTCTCTTCTTGAGCCGCTGATTCTTGAGAACGCTGGAGAGGTGTTTTGAGGACTGATGTTGCCTCTGATGCACCACTTCGCTCACTGACAGGATTGAAACATATTTCCTTGTTTGCTAAAATGTGTGGAATAAAATTCAGCCTGTTGTTAGTAAAAGATGTCTTATCTTTGACACATAATGACATTCATTTTGTTGCTCTCTCCCACACAAAAACAAACCCGCTGTTCTTTACATTTCTTCAAAGATGTCTGGTGTTTATATTTCTGGTTTGTTGTCTCTACTGGCTGTGTAGCAGAGACCTCATATACTCCACCTGTGGTTTAGCTGAGAGAGCTTGTTGATATAATGGCAAATAATGAATGGCATTACCTGACCTTACAAGACAGGACTTATTGTGACAGTAAAGTGTTCTTTCAGCTCTGTGGTCAATTTTAGAGCCAAAGCTTGTAATAACAGGTGTTGTTAATGACTTTAAACTGTTACTGTTCATTAATTAATATATTTGGTACCATATTTGCAACTAAACTGTAACAATTATTTCTGTTTTTTGACTGAACAATGCAATTTTCACGTGACTGCATTGTAGGATTTTAGGAAGTTATGCAGGATGCTACTTTGCCCGGCCTCTGCAGGTTTTGGCAGAAGATGTGCACCTTGTTCAAAATAGTCTTTTTCTCAGGCACCAAGTGGTGTCAGGACAGAGGGTCAGAGCCCACAGGTAGCTACCGCACTGTGCTGCTCTGTAATTTAGCCTCCTCTGCTTCCCCACCCCACAGAGCTCCCATCCACTCCCTTTCTCTGAGATGAAATGACTCTTCCAATTCTCCCATTCTGCACTGGGGCTACGAGGTGGCAGGGTAGTGGGGAGGCGGGTGGGTGAAGTGGCAACTGCAATTATGGCCCTCCCTACAACACACATACTCTAGAGAGCCAGAACAAAATTGTCTGTCCTCCACATACAAGCTCTTCTGACTCCATTCCTTCTCTCACCTGGCGTTAACAGGCAGCCCAGGCCTTTCGTACCAGCTATTATGGTGTGTGACAGAAGCCATTCATGCCTAGCAGCTAGCTGGCTTTGCAGAGATGCCTTATTTTCCTACATGAAGGAAAGAAAAGGCAGTGATTCAGTAACATGCATAGTATTTCCAACTTGCAATGCACTAGTAATTTCAGTAATTTAAATAGGATATCATGCTTTTAAAAGTTTAAGAAGGATTTTTAAAAAAAAATTGCTTATAAAACCAATGTTGCTGTAAAGAGAGATGCAGATCGCAGCTTTCTAAGGATGCAATGAGGAGGCTACGAGATACAAAAAACAAAATCAGTGAGACTGAAATTAGAGACTACAACCTGAAATAATTCGCCATTTCATACTCCTGTTTCATCATATCCACTTCCAGGGAGCAGTAATGACACACATAGACAGATCAGACAATGCTAGATTTACACAGCGATTATGAACAGACTGCCAGTCTCCTCCATTGAATTTGACCCCCTCATCTCAATGGACTCCTGTGGAGAGGTAAGCTAATATTCTGTTATTACTTTAGCTACGTTTCATGCAAAATAATCCATTATATTTCCAGGACAGAGCTGTGTTGTCTGGCAAATTGGAAAGGGAAAGTAATTATACCGTGAATACGCACAGCTAGCTCATTTGTTAGAACCGAAAATTGATCTAATAAAGCAAACTAACACTCACAGCAGACATTCTCATTTTAATGGGAGATGGCAAACTATAGCACAATGCTGAGTGCATACAATATCGCAGTGGTCCACTAAAAGTGTAGCCTTTTACTGTTTGCCACTCCTAGCCTCCAATGACAGATCAAATAAGACTTGTAAGTATACCTTCATTGTGTCAAAGGTCACTGTGAATGAAAATGAAAGAGAATGAAAGCACATGTGCAATCAGGAGGGAAGATCAATGCTATTCAGACCACTTTGGTTTCAGACTGCAGTGCTCACAGCTGATTGTGGTCTTAATGCTTTCTGTGATTACATTTCTTCAGGTTTCTTCATCACAAATAAAGCTATGAAAACATTTTGGTTGTTTTTGTAGCTCCTGCAGTGGTTTGCTGAGATCGGTGACACGTGAGTTTGAGATTCTTTACTTTTTTGATAGCTGTTTGTAAATATATCATCTGACATTTCATTTAGAATAATTCCCGTGAAAATTTGCGACACACATTATGTAAATAATGCAAAATAATCTAATAATCTGTCTATGGAAGTGCTGTAGATGAGCTTTACCTAAGATCAGAGATGAGCAGAACTGTTCAAGCTAAATACTCAGTGTGGAATGTACAACCAAGTATTTCAAGATTTACGGAGACCACTCCCACCAGAAAAAAGACATATTGGTCCAAGTATATTCTTAAGTTTATGTACACCTATAATGCCACCCTTCATTCCACCACTGGATACTTGGCCTGTTTTCTCTCTTTTCTGTTTTGTTGGGTGGAGTTCCAGCATATCAGACAACAGACCGGACTGTTTGTCAGGATGTGTGGACGGCTGGGAGGTCACATCCTAGAGAAAGAGGTCACTAGTACAGATCAGTAGGAATGAGTCAACCAGATAAACAAATAGTGCAGTGAAAATTGTGGAACCAAGAGCATTCACTTTAGGTATGTTAAGTATGTAATTTCATAATGTAGTTTCCCACTTGGGTTAAATAAGTATTCCCCCAGGATGTCGGGGTCTAAGTAAATGTATTAGGTGTTGATTTTTCTTTTACTATAACAGTTGTTGCTGTTTTGTTGTTGTAAGGTACATTTTAAACGTGCTGCCAGAGGTTACATATAGTTTGTTCTGTCCGCCTTTGTTTTTCACTCTATTTCCACAGCATCGTTCTTTCTCTCTATGAAACTTACAGAGCGAGTCTACATTGTGATGAAGAGAGACGGTGTTATTACCTGAAGTGAAATCAGATCTATGAAACCCTGAGTTCCAAATAACCAACAAACACATTAATTTAATAGGGCATTTGGGCTGCAATAATATCCCATTATTGTCATCTCCAGTTTGAATAAGCCTTTAAGGTCACTCTAGAAGTATTCTTTCTTTAAACTACACTTGATTTCATGCCTCTCGGTGGCTTCCTTCCTTGTCTGACCAGCAAATGTAAAGAGTCTGATCAAAAATGGAACTGACGTTCCTCCTCAAACCCCCTCATAGACTGTCAGGGTTAAGCATTACTGTCTTAAGGTGATCATTGTGGTGGCCAGTCATCCTGTCTGATATGATCAAAGTTTGTCACAGATACAGTAGCTAGCTAAGTTTATGCTATTTGTATAACTGATCCTCTAGTGTTGTTACCTTGTCTTGTGAAATATAAAATCTTATTGGCTGTTGTTGTTAGGACCAACCCCAAGATGTGAGATGTGGCCTCTGCCCTGTCTTACTATCACAGTAGCATGACTGGACATGTCAAATGTAGTACAGAGGAACATTGCAATGAACACCAGACGGTCTTGATTGTGAAAGCTCCAGAAATGAAGATGCACCTGAGGTTTATGCTAACATATTTCCAGTTAGCTCCCCAAGAGAACTTAATCTCATGAAAGAATTTTTTTATTTACACAGATAAAGCAAAGCATTAAAACCACCTGACCAATGTCTTTTACATCCCCAATCTTGCCAAAACAACTCTGACCCATCAGTGGTGTCTAACACATGGATGCTGGCAGCAGATCCATTAGGTCATCTATGGGCCTCAAATGCTTCCTGTAGATAACCAGCGAGATGAGGATCTCTAGCCAGTTTGAAGTGCGTTACACATTACATTTTTTAATCACTTAATAAAGTTAGAGGTATTACTACATAGGTTGTGCATATCTGCATGATGAGCAGATAAGAAAAAACAATTATCAAAGTACCATTTTGTTCTTTACTTACCCTACAGTCAGCTAACCTACACTTTAGAGGACTGGAAAAATTAGCATTAGGTTTAATTTCATTGGACGGAAGGAGAAGAATGTGATGGTAAAATAAGCTTAGGCTAATAATAGCTGCTGATAACACCACACTGACTTTCCTGCATCTGCAGAGACAGCATGCCAACACAAAGTAGGGAAAACCCAGAGTGATGTTAAAGCTGAACGTATGCTCTCCCCAGGCAAACAGTCAGAGTCTAAGCTTTAACAGGTAACACTAAAGCAGCAATGAACAGTCAGGCTCGCAGCTTTGTAGCTTCTACCTGTAACTTTTAAATCAGTGTGGCAGTTGAAGTGCTTTTTGAGCTCATTTTCACCTTTGCTGCAGGCTTTGGGTGAAACCTAAAACACTAAAGATTCTGCATGTGTCCTCATTAGGACCAGCAGTTGTACTGTAGCTTTAGGTTGTGTGTACTACACTGTCAGTCACCTTGTCCTCATGGGGGAGGCTGTTGCAGTTAGAAGTGGCAGGAAATGGATGTGTGTATTTGGACTCCAATGATGTTTAGGTGGATGGTACATATCAAGCTCACATTTACATGAACGTCAGGACCCAAGATTTCCCAGCAAGGCACTGGACCGTGATGAGATGATCAGTGTTACTGACGTCACCTCTCTGTGGCTTTAATGTTCTGCTGTAAATTTGTCAGTTTCCTTGGCACACACGTAATTTCCCAGCCCAATTTGGGAAGCCAAAAGTTTTCACCTTTTTTAAACCACGAAGAATTCTGACCTTCAGCTTCTGTGGCCAGAGTAGAATAATAAAAAAGAGACAGAGAGGGATGAGGCAGCCAAACGCAGATGGATGCTTGTTGTTTGTCCAGATCCAGAACCACTTCATCATTAGAAATCATTAGTATGCTGATGAGTGTGAGGATGGATGCTGTGGCTACGTGAAGTGTTTCACAGTATTTCACAAAAGGAAAAAAAAAAGAAATATATGTAATAGGGTAAATTAAGACATATGAATTAGAAGTTACATTTTCCTGTATTGTAAAATGCAAAAACATATTTAAAACATAAGTGCTGTGCTAGAAAACCTCCACGGATTCAGAACTTAACCTTAAATACAAAGTATTAATTAAGGTCATTACATTTTTAAAATCTAGCTGTGTCAATGGAAACACAGCAAGATATAAAGACACACAAAAGGCACAAAGGTGCAACTATTCAGCTGTCTCTCACAAACACACACACACACACACCTACACACACACACGCACACACACACACACCTGCACACACGAATTCAGTCTTATCCCTTTCATCACTGCCTCACTTCAGCCTCTTTCTTCTCCATCAGCAATTCTTTTCCCCATCATTGTCAGAGATGGCTTTATCCCTGTGAAAGCAAGGACATTGCTCGGCTGTAGGCTAGGCAGCGCTGCACTAGAAGAAAGCCCTTCACAGATGATTTGGGCTTTCTCTTTCCCTGACGGGGGTAGAAATCACAATCCCTTGTTCGCTGAAAATTATTGCTGGATTACCTGTGTCCCCGTGCAGCAGAGCTATCACAGCTAAACCAAGCCGGCCTGGATTTATGACTTTCATGATTGATGCAGAAAGCGCAAGAAGAATTACACATAAAATCTTATTTTCATTATTTATGTTTATATGTATATACAACTGCCAGTGCTTACCCCCACACCCCATTTATCTCTTCCTGCCTTTGTCTCCTGTCTCTTTGTCTCTAATGATGACAGCAATGACCAAGACAGGACTCAGCAGGCTTAGGTTCCACTCCTGGCCTTACTCTCTTGCTCTTGGCTTCGGTTTCTCCCCACCCTGCCCTCTGACATAAAATGTGCCTGTAGCTGATAGGGAGAAGAGGGAAGCAAGGGAAGGTGGTTGAGGGGGTTGGGGGCTCATTGTTTTCTTTCTCTGTCCTGGATCTCTCTTTATTTATGATACCTCCTACATGACCAGGGATGAGCAGTGACCCCAGGAAGAACATTCGGCCTGTTAAATGTGCTGGTGATCGTGTCTTCCAAAAGCAGACTATCCTCTTGTGTGTTGACTTTCTGGCTGATCACAAGACAATAACCCCCCTGCCCATCACTCTGAGGGAGACAGTTGGTTTGAAGTTTGAGTGAATGAGGGCCACTGGGGGATGGTATCCAAGGCTGGATCATGAGGATGAATAATGTTTTAGAGGGAACAGGGGGAGGTTTAATTTTAACAATTAGTTTTGCCTTCATCTTCTGAAATAGTTCCTCTGCGAAAATGATTACAAATTATTCAGCTCAACATTTGTGGGCAACTGTCCTCACCATGCAGTAGCACTGAGTCAGCAGCTTATGTTAAAACTGTGAGCCTGTGAAAGAGCTCGTGCAGGTAATGATCTACTGGCAGTTGTTAAATAGACTGTGTGTAATGGGCTGTTGGAGCAGTGAGTGCCCAGCTCACCTGTTAGCCTGAGCTTTGGACCAGCTGGACAGGCCAAAGAGCAAAGGTGTAAGTGGGCCGTCTGGGGGAAGGAGTTCAAAGCTGGTGTTGCTTAGCACATTGGAAGTTGCTTAGAACGGCCTCTTCAATAAATGCAACAGCTGATACGAATCAACCTTACAGCTGTTCATGCAACTGTTGTTGCACGTTATTTACACTCCACTACCTCTTCCACAGTTCTGTGACTGTGCTGTCATGACAGTGAGCACCTATGCAGCCTGTGTTCCAGAGGCCAGTCAGGGTTCATCACAGCAGACAAGCACTCTCTATATACATTTCCACCATATCTTCATGAATATTTTATGCTAGATTAAAGTTTTTCAATTTCCTTGAACAAACTAATAGTTGGTCACTATTTCAGGTTTGACCTTCCTGATATTGCTAAAATTTTCAGGGCATATTCAAAAGCAGACAGAAATGTGACATGTATGTAAAAGATGGAAGTACTGGTATTTCCGTGGCTTACTAGCATTTTCAAGACATGGTGTTAGCTGGTAGTGTGTGGACCAGTTTACATTACACAGGCTTCCCCTAGGGAATATTATTAAAAGACGTAGCAAACATTTTCACTGCTATGTAGATGGAGTCATTTTTGAGCAGGATTTGTCCTTCAGTGCACACATTAAACGAATATGTAGGACTGCTTTCCTCTATTCATACAATATCTCTAAAATTAGAAACATGCTGTCGCAGAGTGACGTTGAAAAACTAGTTCATGCATTTGTTAGTTCTAGACTGGACTAGTAGAAGCCTCGTGCTTCCAGGCCCCTCTTCTGTGGTTCTCGCTCTAAGCTGGGATTTGGTAATCAGACACCCTCTACTTTTAAGATTAGGCTTAAAACTTCCCCTTTTTGACAAAGTTTATACTAAACACTGGGTCGGGTGACCCTGAATCCTCCCTTAGTTATGCTGCAATAGACGTAGACTGCCGGGGGCTTCCCATTATACAATGAGCGTTTTTCCTTCTCTCACCTCTGTTCACTCACCATGTGTTTATACACCACTCTGCATTTAATTATGACTTATTATTAATCTCTGGCTCTCTTCCACAGCATGCCCTTTGTCTCGCCTCCCTCCCCTCACCCCCAAACGGTTGTGGCAGATGGCCGCCCCTCCCTGAACCTGGTTCTGCTGGAGGTTTCTTCCTGTGAAAAGGAAGTTTTTCCTTCCCATTGTTGCCAAAGTGCTTGCTCATAGAGGGTCATTTGATTGTTGGGATTTCTCTGTATTATTGTAGGCTCTTCACCTTACAATATTAATCGGCGACTATTGTTGGGATTTGGCGCTGTATAAATGAAACTGAATTGAATTTAACTGAATTTTTGAGTCAGAAGTGACCATATTCAGAGGTACAGGACTGATGCTGGGAAGCTTAGTTACCAAGCTGCATCCAATAAAGCAGCGGCCCCCAACCCCCGGGCCATGCACCGGTAGTGGTCCGTGAGTTGTTTGGTACCGGGCCCCGAGAGTTGAGGTTCGGGTGTGAAATGTATGGTTTTCAGGGTTTTTATTGTTTTTTATCATTATTATTTATTGTTTTTATAATTAACTCAGTTTCCCTGGGTCTTTTCCTGTATGTTATGAATAAATCTTCTTTTTTTTTGGTACCGGTACTGGTTTTATTTTATTGTATTTATCCATGACACCTTAAAGGCCGGTCTGTGAAAATATTGTCGGACATAAACCGATCTGTGGTGCAAAAAAGGTTGGGGACCACTGGAATAAAGTATATGAGTGCAATACACAGAAGCTGGGTAAACGTCTCTTTGACTTTTTGTCCTTTATGCCAACTGAATTTTATATCCCCACTACCTTTTTATACCAATGGCACTGATTCCAAATAGTAGAAGTAGCCTTGTAAAGCAAATGTAAAAAATAGTTCACACGTTAATACCTTTCCTAGACTAACTCTAGACTAACTCTTCCTAGACTAACGTTGTTCACCTATAACGAGGTACAGACAGACTTTGATTAATGAAAAAATGAAAAAAGAGGCCCAATCTGAACTCAGAAATGGATTCCTTAACCAAACACAGCAATGAGAAACATTACAGAAACACTGTGTCACATCTCGAAGCTCGAGACAGTTTCTTTCATTGCCAGAGCCACTACTCATTTAGTCAAGACAGTGAGAGTATGAAAATAACTACTAGACAGTTTATCTGATTCTTTGGATTCATAATATTTGTAACTTTAAAAAACAATTTCCAAGTCATCAAACTGAGTCTTCTATTTATTTTTACATAAACACAAACATTTTTATGTTTAGATTTTTATGTTTATGCCCATTAGGTGCAGCAGAAGGGTCAATAGGAGCAACTTATAACTGGTTGTTAGACTAGAGCTCCAGTCTGCATGCAAATACCCCGGGGCGGTACTGACCCCACGTTTTTCTCTGATGCATCCAACAGAGTATACATGTGTGTGAATGTCAGAATGAAAGCACCTACATAGACAATAAAGTATAGAAAAAGTGCTTGCATGACTGGGTGAAGTCCAAAGTCCATTTACCAACAGTCGTAAGGTTAAGGTAGATGTGCTCATATCCATCAAAGCACAGAACAGAAAACGTCTGATTGGAAGATATGTTATCCTTACAAAGCAAATCGTTGTTTGATGCTAGACAAATAAAATGTTGCTTAGAGGAAATTCGGGAGAGATACACTACAATGCTATCTTTATATTATTGCATTTATTTATATTTGGGTATATTTAACAGATATTAGTCGGTCTAACCGTCTCTCTCACTTAATGCCAGCTGACTCTTGATGCAATCACACTGCGTAGCTCATGTCAGAGCTGACTGTGACAATGCAAAGTTCTCCCTGGTAATGGCAAGCATCATTAGCTTCATGTAGTGTCATCACTTTCAGTCTTTTTGTTTTCATCTGAACTGACCCGTGATATTGTGATGGTCAGCTCGTTAATTCACAGAAGCTTAAGCCAGAAAAAGCATCCCAGCTATGAAATTGGCCAATTATCTGGCAGCATTTTCATTTTGGACAGGCAAAGCAGTGCCAGCCTGCCAGCAGCTCATTAGGAAATGACTGGCTGCATCTCCTAAACTATTCTCTATTTTGATTTTCAAAACGAGGCTGGGTGAGCAAAGTCTGTTACATGTGGCATCTCACATTGCAAACAATGATTTCATTCCTCTCTTATGATACAAGTGACAAAGCTCCAGGAATACAATGGATAGGATTTAGTTTGGATTGAGGAGTCCAACCTGGGGAGTGAGGGGTTTGCACACACTGAAGGGTCACAAGATAAATGTGAGAGGTCACTAAAAGGTTCATATATAGACAATCATTTAAAAATAAGCAGGAAACATTCATCTTTGTGTATCTGAATAAACAAAAGAAGAATGGAGGAAAGCGGAGGAGGGCAGCTTGCCAGCACATGGATGTAGTAGGGATAGCGACTTTGCTTGGCTCAATGCTTAACTAAAAATAATATAGGGTATTTTTGATAGAGACATTAAATGTTGTTTTCTTAACAATAATTCATAAATAAAAACACGCTCTATGACTGCAAAGACAAAATCAATGTTTTACGGCATGAGGTTTTTAACCAGGGATTAACTCCTTTTACTCAGAGGGCCAAACAGAGCTAGCTTTGATCTTAAGTGGGCCGGACGAGTGAAACTCTCCTTTCCGTCAGCGTAAAGATGTTCGATACCAACATTCACGAAGATGTTCTCAGAAAACCTATCGAGTCTTACTGGCGTTGTGACACTGTCCAGAAAAGAAGCACATGAGAGGACATAGAGTATATACAATTTCAGTATTCTGGAGTCTAAATACAAACATTTTACATTTTACTTATCAAATATCACTTACAGAATAATAGACTTGATTATAGGTTGTGGAAATGGTGGAGAAAAATGTCAGAACAACATGAGATTAAATGTAATGCTAGATGAGTGATTCACAGCTTTACTATAGTACACATACTGAAAAATCATTTTGGGCCCAATATTTGTTTCTTTGGCTCTCCCTAAAGTATCTAACTGAGGCCTCAGCTCAACATATAGCCTTTAAATTAGTGTAAATTGGTACTGAAAATACCTTCAGTACCAATTTACACCAGAGAGCAGAGTGAACCAGCACAGGAAAGCTGCAGCTTTTATAGATTAAGGTGGGTTTTTTTACAATAAATTATATGCTTTTCAAGCAGTGTTGTTCTATCGGGATAAACAAGATAAGCAGCGCTTGCAAAACAGAGTTATAAATTAAAACACATCAAAGTAAAGCCATTGCGCTCCCCTTTCATCTCAGACAGCGCTGTCATGAAAAGCTTGTTGCCTGTTTACATCCATCCTTTAAATTACTGCTGTCTTGTAGTCGCAGTTGACTATTGTCGCTAAGAGCTCAGTTTGTGTTACACTAATACAAAACTGTAGCTCTCTCCATTTTATGGTAGCCTCTGTCCTCCAGGCTGAGAGGTCAGCAGCATTTCCTGGTGGTTTGTGCGTGCACATTGTGGATAAATCTCTAGTTGTTCCCCGTACGGCAGAGCAGCTAGTGAGAAAAGGTGCCGCCGGCTCAGCGTTTACTGCTCTGAGATCAGTTACGATCTGGAAAAACAGCTACAGTAGTAACTGAGCTTTAGTGATTTAGCATCATAACAGAGAAGATAGAGTGTGACAATGTTGTTAACAACTCCTTTAGTCCGTTAGCAAGGAAAGGCTGTGATGATGGTGGAGAGGGGACAACATCTCTGAGCATGTCCCTTCTGATAAAACAGGCTCAGCAGCAGAATGAATGTAAATCGTTGTTTTGCCAACACTCCACCTCGATATTTCATTATTGTTATTATTATTAGTATTGTACTCTTTAGATATGGACAATTAACCATGTGGGACACTGCTCAAGCTTTTTTTTTTGTCATGCATACACTTTAATAATTCTTTTTTAAACTCTAGATGTGGACCCGTGTTTTAAACTCAACAAGTGTTTTTATGTTTGTTGTTGTCAAGGAGTCCTCACTATATTCATCAAACACACACAACAGAACATCTATGCAGGTGACTGTCTTTGGGAAGGAGTCCAATGAGTGATGCATCCATTTGCTGCTTTTAAATGTCAGGGAGCACAACCTACACAAACAGTTCAATTCTGTTCAGTGCGATTCAATTTTATTTATACAGCTCCAAATCACAGCAACAGTCGCCTCAAGGCGCTTTATGTTGTAAGGTAGACCCTACAAATATACATACAGAGAAAAACCCAACAATTATATGACTCCCTATAAGCAAGCAGTTTGGCAACAGTGGGAAGGAAAAACTCCCCCTTAACAGGAAGAAACCTCTGGCAACACCAAGCTGAGGGAGGGGCGGGGCCATCTGCCAGAAGACAAGATAAAAGACACACTGTGGATTTCCTACTAACAGTCGTGGTTTCTTTTTCTTTTTAATGTCACAGTGACTCCTAATCTTTGGCTCATGGACAATGTCTATTAGACAAAGCTACACTGACACAAGGAGACAATCCAGAAATCCATCTGCGTGTTTGATGGTATTAGAAAAACAGTTCATGAGAGCTACTTCCAACTGTCCTCAAGGCTGAGACGCTGCATTCACCAGCTGTATGTGCTGCCAGCTAAATGAAGCTGCACATATAAACATCTGTATGTGGTAAAGTTTTATGTGATGTGCTACTACAGATATAAAACAGCAATTTTGCTTTAATCTGTCAAGTTTGCATCTTAAATATTTTGTACTAGGATTCGTTGTACCTGATAAATAAATGAAATAAAGAAAACACAAATCTTCACTGAACTAG
>VUQR01008017.1:19679-38305 GCA_015108515.1 Hemichromis elongatus | reverse complement strand
CCAATCTTTAATGGTTGCACAAACCGTGGTTTCTGCAATTCTCCTTGTTAATTAATGTATTTAGCTGTTTTCAGATGATTGCACTGGTAAGTATTTACTATACTTAATATATTACATTGTCAGCACCCATTAGGATTTTTCAGTCCTTGTTTAAATGGGCTTTTTAAATAAAGACAGGCCCCAGTGTATCCAGGCTGGGTAATAAATCACTAAAAAATAACCGAAACAATACCGAAGACATGTCAAATAATGAATATGATGCAGCCCATTTAAATGGACACAGTGTTTTCTCTTTTTTGTTCCAAATATATATGAACAATTAGCCCAAAGTACCTTCATACCTTTTGCAACACTCCCCTATTACTCCTGTACCTACTGGTTGGTGAAGCAACCAATAAAACTGGATATGGAGGTTGGAGGGACTTTGTTTGATACAGCAAATCAAAAAAAATGGAAGCATATTACTTCTTGGGATTTTTGACACAGGTGAAGGGATATTTCATTTGGGTTTTCCAAAGCAAGAACCAGTAGATACAAGTGTAACCTCAGAGAAGCAAATGTGATTGTGTCAGACAAATTAAATTATAGTTTGTGCCATGCATCATACAAAGGTTTAGTAGATATATACAACATTGCAATTTACAGTATTTTTAGAGTCACAGACTCTAGTCAGAATTCTTGTAAAGAAACAAGGTTTGACCTTGCATGAAAGTCAATATTGCTAGATCGGCCATCTAAAGTGGGCAATTATAACTCAACGGTCTTCTGCATTGAAACAAATGGATGACCAAACACCAGTCTGCATGTGTATTTATATTGCAAGCTGTGGCCCATTTGTTCTGGATGTTGGACCCTCTATTAGCTCCACCTTCCTTCTCTGCAAGACTGTTAGCTATAGGGAGCTAGCTGAGAGTAAACTGCTTGTCAATGATAAGTGAAATAACCAGATCAGAGCAGAGCTCCTTAAGGCCTCTTATCTCCCTCTCAACAGCCAGGCCTGCTAAAGCATCGTAATCTCTCTCCCCCACACTGTGGTGGTTTGATGTTTGCCTCATCTGTAGTGAACATGGAGTGGCTTGAAGGAGAGTGGTTCAGATCGATGGACATTGATGTGGGCCCATTACTTGAGCTGGTTGACTTCCTTCCTGCCTAAACAGCCCCGCAATCATTGGTTCAAAGTCCCAAAAGATTGGCTTCTCACTTATCTGGACTGAAAACTCTGAGTATGATGGGATATTTTAAACATGTCTGTATGGGAAGTTAACTTAAAGCTAAAACATGGCTGTGTAAATAGTTGTAGGCAGGTGCTGTGTTGTGGACTGCCTTTTAAAGGAAGGAGGCAGCACAGCAGCAGTGATGCGAATGACTTCGTGCTTCTTGAGTTTGTTTGGCTATTTGAACCAATGAGTTGGTTCGTTGCATTTATTTGTAAACTAACACTTTTACCATCACCCTTACCAGTTTAAATGATATAAATCCCACTAGTGTCAGGTGGTGAAGGAATAGCAGTTATCTATGTTCCCAGAATCCTTTGTACTCAGGGTCTATATGTTCAATATTCTGGTAACGAGCATCCTCTTATCGTGTTTGGGTCATTTTACATGTGTTATACAGTATAAGAAACTGTATGGTTCTCATGTGCTGTCCAATTAATGACATATAGCAACATTTTTGGAAAACCGGACCCTTTCCCATTACGTGCCATACAATATAAGCCTGGGGCGCACGCGACCCTGTGGAGCATATGCAGGTGGCTGTAGCTCGAGTCCTCTAAAAAAAGTGTAAAGCACTTTGAGTTGTTGATAAGACCAAAATAGAATAAATAAACACATCACATTTATGTTGAACTTGAGAGATCATGACCTTTTTTTATATTTATATCGTTCATTGTCAGGTTTCCATTATGTATCATGTAAATCTGGACAACAACCTAAAAGCATAGTGTTGTTCCTGCATCATTATAATGTTTTTCTGAGACAATCAATCCAGCTGTTGAGATTTTAGAACTTCTGTATGTAGTTGTTTCTTTCTTTTTGTGTCATTGTGATTAGAGTGGTATTAGACTCTACGGCATTTTAAATAAAGCTTAAAGGAAAAAGTGGTAAAATGCAGGAGTAGCAGCAAGGCCTCTTCCCAGCTAGCATGCACCAGTTTGTTAAAAAAACAATTTGGAGAAAAGGATAGTGGTCTCAAATCAGTCTTAACTATGTTGCTCCTGTGCTTTAGGTTTGTGGCGCAGTGTTACTATAGTAAGGCTATAGCGATGCAGAGATACTGGATCCAATAAACATTAACTGTCTGCCTTTGTGTTACTTTAAGGCAGTTTAGATAAAAGCTTTCACCAAACATATTATAGATAGACTTGAGTTGAAAGCGCATCATCTTTTGTCCCTGTGTTTTCTGACTGTTTTGCGACTAGAGTTAGCATGATTTGTGTTTTTATACTGATGTCTATAAACATAACCCTAATTTTATTCTGGATCTAATTACACAGCCTGAGCAGCGATGCCAGGATTTCATGCTTGCATCAAAATTTAATTATGAACTATTCATAGCATTAACACTGTAAAAAGTGACCTGAATAGCAAATTAAAAAAGAAGAAGAAGAAAAAGCTGTTGTATCATAGTGGCAGGATTAAATACTTCTCCTCCCCCTGGTCTTAATATCAGGAGGATGCAGCTCTTTGTTGACATAGAGTGGCACGTGTTTGGCAGAATTTAATTACACCCAAAACTCAAAGTGAAGAAGTCCTTTTCTCTTCTTAGATCGAGAGATACATTTGTGGGATTTTTTTTTTCCTCACAGATTACTAACTTTACTAATGCCTAAAAAATAAACAGTAAAGGAGAATTGCTAAATCACATACTGAAATAGGAGCTTCTCAGAAATAAATATGCTTTTTCTCTCATTCTCCACAGCTTTTGCCATATTTACAGTCCAACTTGACGGGATTCAAGCAGCTGGAAATTCTGAACTTCAGGAATGGAAGTGTTGTGGTAAACAGCAGGATGAAACTGGACAAGCCCGTACCTTATAATGTCACAGAAGCGGTGCACTGCGTGCTTGAAGACTTCTGTAATGCAGCTTCCAAAAGGCTTGATATTGAAATTGACAGTCGCTCCTTGGAAATAGAACCAGGTGAGATGTTCTTGCTTGTCTGCTGCTCTGATTTGTTTCTTGTACTGAACAAACTGAACGTAAAGGGTTTTTTTTTTTAGGTTATTTAATAGAAAATAAAATGTTGTACTGATAAGTATACACTGATTAGTGTAAACTTATCAGTATTAATTATATGTTCTCACAAACTGATGTATTCCAACGACCTTGTCCATGACAGAGGTGAGGGCTAGTTTGTGGAAGCTGTTGTGTTGCCATCTTGAATACAATGGCTGTTCCCCCTAATTGCATGTTACAGTATGTATGTTGCTTGGGTCCAGCATATATATAGTGTACCAAGAGTTGATTAAAAGCTAACGTTCCACTAGCTAATTTTAGGCTTAACTGTCTTAAAAATCACTCTCTCCCTCTGAAAAACAGTTTGATTACATCTCATATCATATGAGAGTTTATTTACTAATTGTTTGAGACCAACAATGTGACAGCTAAGGTGAACAGCTAACTGAAAGTCTGGAGTTGTTTGTCCTAGGTGGCCACTGTAGATAGTGCCATGCACTTGAATTGGAAGGCGTAAGAAAAAAAGAATTCAGCTGATTGCAAAGTGAAATCTACTGGTATCTAGTGGCAGGATTTTACAAACTACCTTTAATTTTGTGTGTCTCCAAGCAAAAGCGTGATCACAGTTTATTCCCGTGTTGTGTGAATACAATATCCAGGCAATGCATAAAGAACAAAAAATCCTTAGTCTGCACTTGGAGCCATATTAAAAGCACACGAAACAGAAAGCAGACTTCTTGTCATACCAGTTGGCATGCCATGGAACGACTGCATTAATGTTCACCTCTCTCTCCTGTTTCCGTTGGCTTTAGCTGACCTGGCAGATCCCTGCAAGTTCCTGGCCTGCAATGAGTTTTCACGCTGTGTGATAAACAGTTGGAGCAACGAGGCAGAGTGCCTGTGTGATCCGGGCTACAGCACAGTGGACGGGTTGCCTTGTCAGAGCACTTGCACACTGCAACCAAACTACTGCCTGAACGGAGGCATGTGTGAAATAATCCCAGGCCATGGAGCAACCTGCAGGTACACACAAGCTGATAAATGAAAGGAAGCACAAACAAAATGACCTTAAAGTTTTTACTAGGTCTTGTTTTTTAACTGTTTGCATTTGATCCCTGATGTCACTCCCAGAGCCTTGAAGTTGGAAATCCATCATGTTTGTTTTTATTTTTCATTTGATTTTTTTTTCTTTTTTATCTTTATCCTGAATTGTAAGGCTGATGTAAACGCGCTGCTTTGTGGTGTACTCAAGGACATCCGCCTCTTGAGAGTTGCTTGCTGAAAAATGTTGAATTCTACAATCGTGTTTAACACAATTTAAAGAGATGGATCTGCAGCCAGTGCAGTAGAGATGAAAATGTGCATTTATTAATAACAATTATTATTATAGTTAGGCATCCAACTCTTAAAGCCATTTTTAATTGTTCACAATTAATATCCCATCTTCAAATTGGGATTTTTATCAAGAACAATAAGTATATTTTAAATAGAAAGCTTAGATGTTTTAATGTTTATGCATTTTTATCCATATGACACACCTGAAACCTGAAAGCAGCAGTGAGCTCTTTTGCACACGTCTCAGGAAAAAGAGAGCAAATTTTTCATTTTCTACTATGAAAAATGTCATTACCTTCAAAGGGTGCTTCTTTCTAAGTTCCAGTTAGGTCTGCAAATCTGAACAGCATCACGATTTTTATAATATCAGCTCTGTCATGTCATGGTAATGGATTTGGAATTAAATGGCACATATTCCATTTAAGTACAGAATTTCTTTAACCCCAGGAGTTTGAAAAAAATATATTGTTTGAAAGTTTTTGCAACTTTTTAGATTGTATTATGAAAAATGTGTTACTTGCATTCAGTGTGATTTATGTCAATGTGATGTGACGTTCGATGCAATGAACCATGTTGCACTTGGCAGAATCAGAGCAGAAAAAACAGCGTTTTTAGGTTCTCCTGTCGTATCGTCAATGAGCTCTCAGTGACTGAGTCCCACTGGAACGCATGTCCATGCGTGTTTCACAGGTGCCGTACCTCATTAACCATTCAGGTGTGCTTCTGTGGATTCTCTGCATCATTCTGTTACACGTTGATATGAGTTCCATCTGTCATCTGGCTTTTTTCGATGTTTTTGAAAGTCTATTCATTCAGCAAAAATAGCCTTTCTACTCTTGAGGCTGATGAATGGATTTGACTATGTGGCGGAGCTTTCATAAAGTCTTGCCTTTGTGGAAGACTTGTTTAATGACATGCCCATCCGCTGGAGAGTGTTTTTGACTTGGGGTGAGGTTGTTAAGGGGTTTTCTTTACCAAGTGATCATCCAACAAAGTTATCTTGCATGGCCTTCCAGGCCTTTTTAATTGGCCAAGCTCAACAGCGTGCTTTTTGTTCTCAGAACGTACCAAAGCATTGATTTGGACAGTTTTAAATTCCTGCCCACTCTCTTGTTTCTTGTATGTGTTTTGTTTTTTGCAACCCTTGCAAGGCATGTATCATTTGAACCGATGGGTTCGCAGTAACAGCTTCCAAGTGAAACGTCACAGATTTATTTTTCTCAACTCATGATGAAATAAGGAAGGTCATATTTGGCCATAACAGCGTACGTGCCCAGGTATTAAATATTAGGATTAATTTTAATATTCTGCATAACTGCGTGCATTTTTCTGATCTGTTTTAGATGCCCTGTGGGTAAATATTGGCACTATCATGGAGAGCGTTGCAATGAGCTGGTGTCAGTGCCGGTAGACCCGTCACTAATTGTAACCTGCCTTGTGGGAAGTCTCTGCCTTGTTTGCGCCGTCCTTGCCGTTTTATTATTCATCAACAAGAAATGTATAAGAACCAGAAAGGCTGTAACTTTGGTGTAAGTATGAGCACTGTTTGCTGTAATTTATTTGTTTTTGTATACGTGAGCATTTTGCCATTTGCTATGCTATGGCCTACTGTTTCGAAAGCATTCATAATCTCCTTTACATTGTAGGCAGACTCTTGCCCCTTATGCCTTTGAAAATACTTTGAGGGAGAACCCAGTATTTGAGAATGACGATGGTGTCTTAACTCATGTGTCCACATTACCATGCCCGTCAAGTTCTGCTTCCTCCCAGTCTCAACAGTCTGAGCAAGAACATTTTGCCTCAATTGAAAACATACATCTGAGTATCGAGGTACACCGCGCTGTGTCGCACAGAAGACTAAACCAACTAAACAACTAACCTCAGCGCTTCGGCTACTAATAACTAAAATACTCCAACCAGTTCTGTTCTTACAAACACGTTATTATTTTTTAACTTAGCGTTTGGGTTGATCTTCATCCTTCCATGCGTTTAATCTAGGCTGACATTTCATTAGTATTTAAAATTGCTCTGATATATCTTCAAAATATTTGCCATAGACTGGCAATCTGCTCAGGGTGTAGCCAACATACAGCTGGGATACACTCCGTGAACCCCAATTGGATGAGCAGAAAAAAATGGATTGATTGGTGGATGAGTTACACTACAGTGTCAAAACTATACTGCAGATTAAATCATTCACTGGGACCGAACATCCTCTGGTATATTCAGTAGACACTCAGAGGCTTTTATCGACAAAATGAAAGAATTAACCGCATGATCCACAAAAACCCAACCACTGTGTGTAGTTTTAACAGCCAACTGTGTGCTCATTGCTGTAGGTACAATCTCCTGGAGTAGACCCTTGAATTGTTAAGTGTTTGCTTTCATTTGCATTTTATATGTTTATCCTGTTCGAGTGCCTTTGTTTTAATAATGCAACATTGAAGCGCGCTGTAAATGCGGAGCTTTTCTACTGCCTGCCTCCACAGATCCCCAGACAACTCTACACAACAAGATCAGAAAGATTAGTCTCGGAAATGGTGGACTTTCATCACTGTATACCACACAACGAGGTAAGGGATATAAATGTACAATGCAAAACTGAGGTGTCGTAAGATGTAGAATACATTTAAAGATTTATATACCGATGTTACCATTTAGGTGTTCAATAAGATGTAAAAAATAAGAACATTTAATAACTTTAAACTATAAATATTTTACAGCTATATGACGCTTGCAAAAGGTAAACCATCCGAGCGAGCAACTCTTTGAATGATTTTTTTCTTTTTTACTCACAAACCAAATCACTGTTGACATTTGTGCAGTTTTTCCATTGACGCCTGCAAAATAAATTCTAGAAAACATTAACCTCTAATGAGTAGTTTCAAAATAAAATTGTCGATCAGCCAGCAGCCTTTTATCGTGTGCATTATGATTTAAGCAGCGCAAACAAGTTGTAGATGCAATTTCAAAGGGCATTTTGTCTCGTATATTTCCACCTGAAATGAGTCGGCTTTTATTCTTCCTCTTGTTTGTTCCAGACGTGGCGACTGTCAAATGAATACAGAACGTGTCATGTTTTAAGGGCATCGGATAATGAATGTTTCGAAGTTACACTTCTCTGAGGACTCCTTGTTCGTCTGAAGATCTGTCAACGCACTGACACGGCGCGAAACAGGACGGGAGAACAAAAAGAAGTGATGTTGCTGTCTAACTGTTTATGGGTGGCAGATACTGTAAAGCAGTGATCGAGTTTAATTGTTCATAGCGATGAAAGTGTCTTGTTAGACAGAGAGCTACGGATATTGCGGTGCACTTAGGCTGTGATCAAGTGGAACCTAATATTTATTTTATATATTGAATGGTAGGAACATTTCCTGTATAGCCTTGACAAAGGTTTTTCTTTCCTCACAATGAGGTATTTATTATTTACATAAATACAAGGTGTTTACCATCACCTTGTTTAAACAAGGTGGTATCTTTTGTTTAGACTTTATGATATTGTTTACTGCAATGCCATCATTTAACATTACTGTGTTCCAAAAAGAGACCGAATGCATAAAGTACTTGGTCATTATGTTATTCTTAAAAATACTGTGTGGAGTCTGTACCAATTACAATTTCTTAACCACTAATCATTTGTCCATTAATACCAGGACATTTGCTTTTGCACATTCTACATTTAAAACAAAAGAATAAAAAGTTTTTGAATTAACAAAAACATTTTTCTTTGTTTTGGCAGCTCAGAGTGTGTTAGGTCTGTGTACTTTAATCAAATGTAAAGAACGAATAAAGAATGAGTTTAAAGCCTGACGTCAACAAACCTTTTTTTTTTTTAATAAAATCAAGATTATTGTGTTCATGAGTCCTAAATACACTGTACAGCATACTTAGTCATTTTACATGTATTATTGCTTATTTTTATTTCATTGCTTTATTTTGATATTAATTAAATATAATATAAAGAAAACACGCATACAGTGTAAAAGTCTCGAGCCAAGCCGTATTTCTTTATCCAAGGACCCAGACTTTGTTTAAATTTTCCTTTTTTAGTAGTTTTCAGCAATTTTTTTTCCCAGGCTTTCTGAAGCTTTTCTTTTTCATTTGGCTGTTGGTAAAACACTGCTGTATCTACACATAACAGGGAACCTTTTTCAAACCAATTTTAAAAAAGACACATTGCTACCAGCAACATGTTGCAAAAGCAATTTGTTCCAGTTTCTTTTGTTGAATCTATGAAAACGCCAAAGATAACACAGTTTGACAAGCATTAAATATAATTTTCTGAGTAACAAGATGATTCCCACAGGACTATTGCTCAAAAACTAGGCATATATAAGCATGGTGTGCTTCCTGGAAACTGGACATGGTCGTGTTCTTGAGAAGCATGAAAAAAGCGAGCAAAGACCTGACAAAGGACCTGAGCGATGCACCTGGTCATGTAGTTGATCTGTTTACCATTTGCATCAGAAATAGCCTACATGGAAGAGTGGCTGTCATGAAGCCATTCTTAAGACAGGGAAACGGGGAGAAAAAGCTAAGGTGTGTCAAATTAAAAAGGATGAGACTGAGAGTCAGTGGCAAGCGGTCTTTTGGAGTGATGATTCCAAGTTTGGAATTTTTTCTTTTCAAATTGTCTCAACATTTATTGAGGAGATCAGGAGTGAGGTGCCAAAGTGAGGTTCTACAGGCATCTGTATAAGAGGGTGGAGCCTCTGTCATGGTTTCTGGCAACAAAAGCCTGCTAACATCCATAGCAGAGCTTTAAACATCCTTTAAGAAACCTGGAGAACTATTCCTAAAGTAAAGAAGGTACAGGAAAGCTGCCTAAGAGATTTCTGGCTGTGTTAAAGAATAAAGGTAGTCATCCCAAATATTCCCTTTCAAGCTGATTAGAATTGTACAAATGCTGCTTTTTCCTTATATACTGTATTTCAATATATGTTTGCACATGCTTTAATAAATCAATGCACCTATTTTGTATTTTTATAGCTAAATACAAAGAAATAAGGAATGACCCAAGGCTTCTGCAAAGTCCTGTACATTAAAACAGCCTAAGATCCTTGAGTTTTAATCCTGTTGATGATGTAATTGGACTCACGAGCATCAGCTCAGTGACATCTGCAGTGTGTTAGCGTTTGTTGTTTAATTAACCTACATGCTTATCCTATTATCAGGAATTATCATCAGAATGTCAGATCCATTTACTGAGCGCTGACCATTAACAGCTTGTTTGTGAATATTTGTGAATTAATTCATGACTTTTCAGCTGTGCGGAATAACTTCACCAGAAAAAAACAATCCAGAATTATATTTATTTTCTACAATCTTCCAGTTTCAAGGCCAACAGAGAGAGAAAACCAAAGAAAAACACTTAAGAGTGATTCAATAGTTACATTACTCTTGCCTACAACATTTTAAACAAAGACTGTTGAATAGGATGACTAAAACATTCCTGGCCTAACCAACTGAGGAGTCAAGTAATCAACTTAAGAAAATAATACATAAACACACACACACACACACACACAAATGACTGTCTGTAAAACAACCCCAAACCCAGAAAACTGCAAACATGAAAACAATTCCCTCTCAAATAACAAATGAGCAACAGTACAAAAGAAGTTTCCTTTTTTTCAGGAGTTGACAGAGCTCGATAATGAATAATTAAATCAACTTATTGTTATTCTGCCAGAAAAAGATATCCTACTTCATTAGGCTGCGTTGTGAGCAGTTGTGAGGATGACTTATAACATTACAGTCTCCAATATTTGACCTGTGATATTTCACATTATTACATTACATGTATATAATCTATACAAAGTTAATTTAATTTGACTCTTGGTTGTATGGCCTTGTTTTCATGATTGTCACCTTTAAGGACTGACAAATAAATGTGTTATTTTTCATTACTGTCATCTCATACAAACCGCTAGTGCACGGGCAATTATTCATAGCCACATCACAGATATTTATAGACACTAAATGGCAATTATGGTTGTAATATTCAGAAAACTCATAAAGAATTAGAAGACAGTTATAGACCCTTAAAAGCATGTCTGCTGAGGTTTTCATGATTCTCTATAATATATTGTTGCTTTTGCAGTCCATTAAGGTTTCGGGTTTATAGCTAAAAAGGCTATGCACCAATTAAGGCTTCTGTGATGTAATATTATTGCAATATAAGGCCTCACGGTCGGATATTCCATTCAAACATCGATTGAGAAAACCCCCCGCAAATCGTTACGCTACATCGCTGAGATGTTCTACCGCAAGCTGTAAAGAAATGTTAAAAATCTAAAAATAATCAACATAAAGTAAATGAGAAAGAGCATGACTCATTGTCTACAGAAAGAGTGTGTATAGGCCATCTTTGTCTGTGGTTACTGTAGGTGCAGTGTTCTGCACCCTGACTATATTTGTCTGTGTATATAGTGTTGTGTTGTGTCTCAGGGCATAGACCAGATTTTTGACTTTTCCCTTATCTTGTTTGTTGTGGTTCACTTGAGGAGGTTCTGAAGCATGGCGGTAGCGTATGTTGGGCGGGCCTGCTTGTTCTCAATGGCTTTCTTCAAGTACTGAATTCCATCACAGCGTTCCCAGATTTCTTCAAACTGCCTGGGCAGGATCTCCGCCCCTCTCTTCCGGGTCAATCCGGTCTCCTCCAGGCTCAGCTCGCACATCTCCATGTCGTCTTTGCCTGAGCAGTGAAAGCGGAATAAAGATAAAGATTTACTAGCGGTGCATTCACTTGGACACTTGACGTCACACAGTTTTAGCCTGAGTCATCCATTTATTAGACTGCCACATGTGCATGCTCTAGTTTTGCTTGGCGTGTTTGCGCTGCTGGCAGTGAACTGAAAATGACAAAGTGCTTTTTATTAGGTGCTAAAGGTGCATAAAGCAAAAGAATGGGCCGTTTCAGCTCACTGTTAGGTGGTTGCTTGGCAACATGATAACGTTATATTATATCATGTATAATTTAACTTTTGTGGAGATAAACGAGATGCTACTGTCGTGAAATAAAACAACAGGTTGCTTCATTTGGGGTTATAGGTGCATAAATGCAAAAATAAGTAAATTTAGCCTGATGGTAGATGGTTGTAATGCAAGCTAGCTGATGGTGTTATAATACATTATGTGTAACTGCTGTTTTTTTGGCTATAAGTTTGATGATACTGTGACATAAAACTGATATGATGCTTTTATAAGGTGCTGTAGGTTTATAAATGCAAAAAACAGGTTATTATAGCCTGCTGCAAATCATTTCATTTGTTTGTTAAGCAATGTGACCATGTCATAATATCTGATATGATTAGGATCATTCAGGGACCTAACGTACACTTGCCAACTTACAGTTGGTAAACTTCTAATCATACATGAGGAAAAACAAATGAACAAAAATGCAAACAGAGAGTTCATGACTTCCAGGAATCTTAAAGAATAATTTTGATATCATTTTGTAAAGAAAAATAAACTGAAGATTTTACTTTAGAGAAACTGCATTTTTTTTTATCCCTTCCTGGCAATTTGTAGACTAAACCATTGCCAGAAGATCAGGAATCTTCACAAGATGATAAAAGGGATCTCACACAAAATTCCCAAAACAAACGAATTTCTTGGAAGCATTTTTATTAATCATGTATATCAAAATGATCAGTGGCATTGAACTTACATTACATCAATTTCAGTGCATTAAATTGATTAAATTTAATGGTTGCTCCAAATGCCAGAGTAAAATTACGTGCTCTTTTCTCAGTCGGTACATCGTCTCAGCTCTGCTGTAGTTTTCCAGATTGTGTGTAATGAGCTTAATGTCAAAGGATTGCCGAATGACTTTAAAAGACTATGATGATGATAATAAAACAAATGAAAGAGCCGTTAACTGTCGACTCACCTGCGACCAGAACGATGGGTCGTTTGTCTGGATGAAGCTCCATTTGTCTGGCTATCCAGGGCCCGTCAAAGTGGGCATACCACCAGCCCTTCTTTTTATTCTGGGGATCCTTGTACTGATCAGCGGGTCGGATAAAAGGAATGCGGAAGTAACGCTGCTGCCGGTTCATGGCTACCTCTTGATGCTGGGCCGTCATCGGAGGAGCTGGGTTCTGTTCAGCTGCAGTGGGTCAGTGTAATCATTAAAAAAAATTAGTAGAAGAAGAGGAAATGGTTTCGTACTTTAACAGCAACAGCTTTAAGTATTCACAACAAAGAATCAAAGTTATTTGGGCTGATATAAATGTAGCTTTATACAACAAGCTTTGGTAAAAGATGAGAACACACTGAGTGGGACAGGAAACAAAGAATAAAGCTTTCAAAACATACAAGATCAAAAAGGACCAGAGATGCCCCATGTAAACACTACATGGAAAAGCAGCTTTTAGCCTTTAATGAAGTGGCCTCAAATAAGACCCCTGCTACATCAGCACAGGCCAAATCAGGATCCAAATATAAGGAAAAAAAGTAAAGCTTTCAAGAGCTATCGTATCAAAAGAGAAAGGCAAGAAAATATAGTAAAATTAGAAGCAACATCTAATGTTCCCATTGTCCATCAAACCAAACATTTGTTTTTAAAATGAAAAGGAAGACAAATGTAGTATGACAGTGAGCTTTCAACGAGCCAAGTAACACTCGTGTGTGTTTTGTGGCACAGAGTACGCTCGGTTGAATTGAGAAGGAAAGCAGGCTGTCATAGTAGCAACCACTGAGCCTAACGAGGCATGGCTGGCAGTTACTTGCTAATTAGAACAACCATTTTTGACAGAGTTGGACAGAAGGTGGCTGAATGTTTGGGCCTTGGCATTTCACCTGTTAACTGAGTGTTAGTAAAAACATAGGCAGGTGATTTGTGTGCAGGTCACAAAGACAGGTCCCTGCCAATAAAAGTGAAGGGCTGACGAGGAGAAAATAACCTGCAGTAGGATTTGCGTTAGTGACTGTTTATTACAGTATTCATATACAGTGTAAGGGAGGGTGCAAATTTATGCTCGTGTTTACCTTATGAACCTATTGTCATGGGGTCGTCACAGCATGTATCTCTGCATATTTGACTGGACACATTACTATGCCAGATGTCCTTCCTGATGCACCCCAAACAGATTTGTGTCTCCTCTTGGGAACAAACGGGAACCTTGCTTGTTACGCATATGTGTAAACCACTACACTATGGAGCCACGTGCAGTACGCTTAGTGGTAAAGAATTATTAAGCAACAGAACACAGGGAACGATATCCTTTACTAACCATAGTCAGTGACACATTTAGGAGCCCTTAGATCGCTCCCGTCATCATTTTGTTTCTTGTTCTTGGACTTCCATGCGTGATAGACCTTTAGACGACGGTGAAACTCCTCTCTGCAGGCTGCCAGCAGGTCAATGTCTGTCCCCACAAAATAGCATCAGTGAACATGCATTAAATCAAAACAATCACAAATTGGCAAAAGGATAAAAAAGAGAGAAGAATGAGCGCACATTTTTATTTAACACAGGGTGGATTTATCTACATCTATCTTCTGGTTTTCAACATAAAATCCAAATCTGGAGACGGATAAGTCGCAAATTACCATTTTATATAGTTTTTGAATCAGTAAAGCGATCCAGCAACTAGTTGGTTGGCAACAGTTTCATAATGCCAATACTGAAAAATATAACAGCTATTTCCATAAACATTATGTGTGCATGTGTGTGTTTTAGGGTGAAGAAAACATTCAAAACAGACAGCGCCTTTAGTGAACGTCGGCTATAATCAGTCAGTTTTAAAGCACAGTTTTTGGTTGGTAACACCACAGATCCCATCAAAGCAAATGGGCTCCACAAATTAGCCAGATGTCCTTGGAATCCCACCGGGGATATCAGAGTGCCTAACACTGATCAGAGTACTGTATACAGTGGCAGTCATAAAGACATTGGCACAAAGGCATCTGCTTTTCATGCTGACTGAGAAGACGGATGGCTGGGAATGACTAGAAAGAGTAAAAATCAGCCATCCTCCATAATGATGATAATTTCCTCTCTCTCTAACAGTAAAGAACAAGTCGATGAGCCATAGCAGCTGTGGGAACATCCTCATATTGGCTTTTTTTGATGTTGCAGGGAAGACATCTTGTGTTCTCACTCTCTGCAGCTGCAGTTTTAGCTTTTTAACAGCCACTTTGGCAACTCGAGGAATGTTTGAGAGCGTGCAGATGAAAAGCGTGTGCAGAGAGTAATGGTGCCCCATGGTTTTGTGTATGAGAATGGCCAAAACATGAGCTGATGCAGAATTATTTAATGTGGGGGCTGAAAACTGTAAATAATTTTGTGATGAAGCCTCCACTGAGAAAAAAGTGACTCTCAATAACTAAATGTGCATTTGATGGTGGATTCAATGTGCAGACACTGTTTAGTTGAGTGAGGTGAAACTGAGTGGGTTCAGGATTTCTCACCACAGGATGTGTTGATGACATCTCGCAACTCAGCATACTTCCACTTGCTAAGGTCATACTTCTTCACACCAGCAGCAGCTTTGGTTGCCTGCACCTGAGGACCCCTATGGCAAGGAACAGATGAGCGGGGGCGAGAGGGAGGAAAAAAGAAAAAGAAGGTGAGTGTGAATTCAGGTAAGTGAGACTAGGTGGGAGTGTCAAGGCATTGGGAGCTGCTACTTTCAAATATGATTCAGGTTTAACATTTTAGGGGTGTGTCAAAACAGATAAAGCTACTTTTAACAATAAATCAGAAAATTATGAAAAAAAAAATCACAGCTTTACTTTTTAAAAATATAAAAAGATTAATAAGATGTAATATTTTAAGTGCAGAAAGAATGGACGAAAATTTGCATTCAGCAGATTTATTAAGTAAAAATGAAACAATCACCTCACTTCTTGTAAACCTTCCTCATTGTGTTAAAATTCACATTAGCAGCCAGATAGCAGGACAGCTAAAGAGGAGAGCATCTCCGTGGCCTGTTTTGAAATTCAATTCAAACTGCAAAGCTCTTCCAACACTTACCAAATACTTCTTGTGGAACTTTGAGCGTATTCAAATTTATGTAAAAAAAAAAAGAGAGGTGTAACTGTGCCCTGCTTTAATAAACAACTACTAATGTCAACTAATGGCAATTGATGGTATTTTAGCTACTTAACAGGCTACTGCAGAGCTCTTATCTCATGTCTCCAGCTTCCCTGCTGAGTATAGGCTGCTAATTCAATAATACAAAGGATTTGTCTCATCTATTTACAGTTGGCACAACTGTTACTGTCTCTGGGTGCTGATCTATGAACCATTTGCTAAATTGCCATTACCATTTAAGATTCACACAGACGGCAAAGATTAAACTGATTTGGGATGTTGATGACTGGCTGAGACATGTGCCAGTGTGTAATGGTGATAAACCAGAGCAAAAAAAGGTTTTACTTGTGTTGCAGAGAGAAAAAAAAAGGCTGTGGAAAGGATGTGATGCCCAGGGCTTTGCTTCTGGCAGAATGTAAATGTGAAATGAATCCCATTCCCCATTCAGGAAAAGGAAGACAGTAGGAGGCTGTGATCCTTCAGATATTCTTTAGCTACTAAGGTGGCCATGCCAGTCAATGAGCTTACCTCTACTGCACAAAATCTGCCTAATCTCTGTGCTCACCACATGCAAAACATGTGTCTCTCTTTTTCTTGTTGGTTGCCAGAGGTCACCTGACTTACAGGAATAGTTTGAGACACACACAACATGGACTCTGGAGCCAGCGCTGACATAAGAAGCTTTTTGATCCAATGCAGTTTGTGCTCACTGAAAGCTACAGGTAAAGCGTGCATAGGCTATTGAATGCTTTCTCCTAACATTAAACACAATGTAGCTGTAGAAATATTGTGATACATGTTATATCTGAAACACCTGAGCTTTATTAACGACAAGGTTTAGAGATAAAGGAGAGCAGAGACAGACGAGAACTGTTAAACTTTCAGCAGTTTATGTAAATTGATCTGCTTTTCACTTCCCTTTTAGCTGCACAGTGCTGTATATTACATGGGTTGTGTAGTTCTTTCTGCCAATAATCTCAAAATGCAGTTTCCTGCTGCTTCCTTGAGTACTGTCAATTGTAAATTGACACCAACAGTTAGACTTTAGAGAGACAGTAAAGTAAACCATACTGTCACAAAATGATAAACTACTGTATGCATGCAAATCAGTAGAGAGTTTAGGACAGTCTGTTCAGTGTACAACACTATAAAGGCTGTAGTCATGGTTTAACCCCTGCAAACTATTTAAAATTGGAGAAACAAAGAGATCAGATACTTCACTCATCTGACACTGATGATTTAGAGTGCCATATTAATTTGTGGGTAATTATGATTACACATAATGAATAACCTTCCGATTCATGTTAAAATTTGCTTTTGTAAAGAAAAAGCAATCATGCAGATCAATCAAAAATTAAACTGGAGTGTTTTTTCCAGAATGAGGATTACAGATTTGTGCGTTGTTTTTGCATTGTTGCTATAATCTTGCAAATATTTTAAGCAACTTAGTGATTCAGGACTACGGCAGCGATTAAGCAAGTAAGGGAGTTAGTGAGTGAATCACTACTGCTGGTGTTAGGTACACTTGGACACTGGCAGTTACGGAAAACTGCGCTGATATCTTACATGGCTCTGGCTGAGGACGAAGAGATAGGAAGATCTGCAAAAAAATCATCACTGGGAGAAAACACAGCAACAGGAGAAAAGGCAGTTACACACGCAAACTGGCGTAAATAGTGCTTATTTACCCAGCACAGAATACATTTGCATGCAAATGTGGGAACTGCGCTTTACATATACGTTACCTGCGCAGGGCTGCATCCATCTGGCTTTCATCAGTTATGAGCTCGGCCTCATTCTGAGCGATTCTCATTGCTAACTCTCTGTCTCTTCTCTCCTGCTCCAGGACGGCAGCACGTTGGGCCTGCTCCTCACGTTCCTGAGCCAACTGGATTTCAAGCTCGGCCTGTAAACAGACACATAAACACAAAAGTATCATAACACAGCACTTAATGAATCCTCCTAATGTGTCTATAAACCTAGCTCCAGTCAAAATACTAATGCTGTATTATGTGCCAAACAGCACATAGATGTGCTTGCCCAATGTGCCCAAGCCTGATTAGACGTATTTATTCACTTTTTGGGCTGCTAATAAAGCTTTAGTGGTCATTTGTCTAGACAGAACAAGGCAAACAACTGAGAAACACTCAAAAGTTGGGGGATTTTTATAGACTTGACCCAAATTCAAAGTCCAGGTTTTTATGTGTTCATTTTTTCATTTTAACTAGCCAAGAGAAAGCTGTAACATAAATCAACAAATCAATAAATATTCATGTATATAGGCTGCATAGTGTGCATTCTTCTCCTGTGTCTTATTATAGAAAGCATCTAATGAAGTCCTCATTGCATACTTTTCTCTGAGGAGCTTTAAATATGAATACCTCTCCAGGTGAGAATATACTGCATTATTCATGTTGTAGGGTGGCAGCTGTGTTACATGACCAGAGTGAAGCGCGAGGGCTGGACTGGAGAACACCCGAAACAATACGTACTCTTTGGCACTGTCCTTGAGATTTTGACAATGTTTCCTGAATACACCAAATTGAATTTATTGTTTGTAAAATGAGGCTCTTGATTGACACCCTGATTCGTTTCACAAGAAACTCCATGTTAAAAAAAACAAACGAAAGATAGGAAAAGAAAAAGGAAACAGCTGCAGAAATGACCAAAGTTAATTGTGTTGAAAAATATTCATTATACAACAGTGAACTACAGGAACACCACATGGGAAGTTTTTGTCTGAGCAGTGTTCCTTCAAAAAAATAAGCTCTGCAGAATTGAAGTGAGGGATATAGTGCTAGAGTAAGCTTTGTCATGGCTGAAAATAGCAGAGAACAGCCAAAATCTATGAAAGTCACTGCAGACACCCATGGAAAGTTTACTGTTGAAGTCTGAGCCGAGGATCAAGCCAGTTTTCCAAATAGTGTTCGGGGACATGTGGCTTATGACAGCATGGTGTCACTACTAGGAAAAAAAGTGCATACAAATGTCCAACTGGACTCAGGTGAATCACAATGGGGGGGGGGGGGCTTTAGACATGAAAAAAAAAAGGGGGGAGGAAAAAAAAAG
>VUQR01008017.1:5727-19659 GCA_015108515.1 Hemichromis elongatus | reverse complement strand
GGGGGGGGGGGGGCTTTAGACATGAAAAGGAAAGGTGAGATGTAACAAAATGAAAAAGAAAAAAAATGTTTTAGCATCAAGGTCAGAGGACAGGGCAGACAAACAGTGATAGGAGAGACAGACACAAAAATGAGCAAACACACAGAGCTGGAAAAAGGTGGCAAAGTGTAGGTGAGATTAAGGGGCATGATAATAAAACCCTGGACAGCACAAGATGGGTTTAACTAGTTTAGTTAGGAGAAACCAGGCAGGAAGTGGAGTCATCAATCAAGACCCTGTGGATAATCTACTGGGAGTCCAACCAATGTCATGACCCAGCTGTAGCTGTAGGACACCAAAGAGAAAATAAATGTTTCAGCTGACGGCAGAGTTTGCCAGCAAGGGGAAACATTAGAGCCATTTCCATGGTTTCGGAGCTACATCCCTTTAGGTGTGTAATTTGTAAATTTGAACACTTTTATTCAAACCCAAATAGTTTTAAAAAAGGCTTTTAAGGTCAACCTGGTATATTGCTCTGTTTATTATACAGTTGTGTGAAAAACAAAGTTTTCACAGGATTCTATGCAGCCCTGTGAAAAACTAAGTAACCATTACAGCTTCTATGGGAATTAAGAGCATAAGTAGCAGCCAGGTGATACTAATCAAATATACTTCATTAACTGATCATTGGGAATTAGCACTTCTATGAAAGCAGAGATTTTAGCATTTTGTTTTGTCTTTGTTAACACAAACCAGGAGTGGACGTCTAGGCAAATTTCATGCAACTTTTGGAATAATGTAGTTTGGGCCAAAGAATCTAAAGTGTAGATGTTTGGCCATAATGAACAGCTCCATGTTTGGCAAAAAAAACCAAACCCAAACAGCATATCAGCATAAACGCCTCATACCAACTGTTAAGCACAGTGGTGGAGAGGAGAAAATTAGGGCTTCTTTCACAGCACCACAGTCAGGGCACCGAGCAGTCAATGAGCTGATCATGAACTCCTTTCTATTCCAAAGTGTTCTAAGATAAAACCATCTACCTTACAGCTAAAGCATGGCCCAAACTAGATCATGCAACAGGGCAATGATTCTGAGCACAGATGCAAATTTACAACAAAATGAAAAAGAAAAGAATCAAGGTGTTGCAATGGCCCAGAACTCAACCTGATTGAAATGCCGTGGCAGGGCCTTAAGCGATTTGTGCAAGAATGAATGTCAGTAAACCTCACTGAACTGAAGCAATGCTGTACAGAAAAGTGGGCCAAAAGTCCTCTACGGCAGCAGACTCCAACCCCTGCGCCACGGACCAGTACCGGCACGTGAGAGTTGAGGCAGTTGAAAAGACTTTAAATTTATGGTTTTCGGAGGTTTTATCGTTAACTCCATTTCCCTGGGTCTTTTCCTGTGTGCTATGAATAAATTTATAAACTTTGCTGGTATTATGGATAAAAGTCATGACAGAATACCACGAGATTGTCACAACATTACCATACCAACGTTACCATAGCGACTAGAGAGCATTAAGGGGCAGAGAGAAGGATGTTACTCTCAATGCTGTTGGTGCATTTCAGGAGGACGCCACTAATAAAGTTACAAAATTACACAGTGAATTTTTGTTTATTATTATATTTACAAAATACCACAGTTTTTGTCTTGTTCGTATCATTTTATTTTGTTGCATTTATCCGCGACACGTTAAAGGCCGGGCTGTGAAAATATCGTCTGACATTAAACTGATCCGTGGCGCAAAAAAGGTTGGGGTCCGCTGCTCTACGTCAATGTGAGAGACTGATAAAAACATACTCAAAATGGTTACTTCAAATTATTACACAAGCAACCGAATCACAGGTAGTGATTCATTTTTCACAGGACTGCTAACATGCTGTGAAAACGGTCTTTTTCCACATTATTCTATGTTTGTAACCAGTAAAGTTTTTATTTTAATCCAAGGATTTCAAATTGTCTGCCACTGCAGTGGAGTGCAGGTCATTTATAAGAAGCTTAAATAAAACTGCAAGGCTTTCATTAAATTCATTCAGTGGAGTTAAACTAGAATTTTGAAGAAGTTACTAGTTGTTAGTTTTCCAATTTTTATCTGTAACAACTTTTCAACAGAAGAGCATGAAAGTAGGGGGAACATTTCTATTTTAGACGGGTCCAAACCTGCATAGCCTTCTCCTCTTCCTCTCTCTTTTTTCTGTCCTCCTCCTCTTGCTTTCGTTTCAGCTCCATCTCTGCTTTCCTAAAATGTTGAGACAAAAAGGAAAATCAGAATATTTACTAAAAATAACAGTGTCAAAAAATGTTTCCTCCTCAGCTTGACTGCTCTAAAGGCCATTGTGCCCCATCAGTGAAGCATCAGACCCCACTTTTGTCTTTTATTGTCTTTTGAGTCACATAGTTGTTTTATACAAGCAAAAACCGTGTTTAATAATCATGTTTTGGTTGCTAAAAGAGTGGAGTTGAACATATTTATTTATTTTACATCTAACCTTGCAGCGTTATATCTTTGCTTCTCAGGAGAGCTGTTAGAGCTCTGTGCAGGACTAGCTTCCCTGCAGCTTTTATTGCACTTATGCTTTTCTTTTGGCCAATTCAAACATTGTCTGCACTTTACCCATCTGCTCTTCTTCGTACTCCACTCTGTATGAAATGAGTGCACGTACATTAGACGGTTAGTTTTTCTTCTACCGGTTTCTTGGTGTGGAGTAGGGGATAAAAGTTTGTTTCTCCTAAGCCAATAACAGGGGAATCACTGTACATTATACACAAACAAATATACTAGTAATTTTGCACTCAGCACTTACAGTCGTCTCTCTTCTTCCTCCTGTTTGCGTCGCTGCTCTTCCTGCTCCCTGCTCTTTTTCTCTTTCTCCATCTCCTCCTCGATGCATTTCAGCCTCTCTCTCTCTTCTTCCTCCTGCTTCTTCTTTTGCATGGAAGCAAGCAGCTGCTCTGAACGTTTCACCAGTCTCTGATACTCCGTGTCGATCTCCTTCCTGGTCATCAATGTGGTCTACTCGTTCGACAAAATAAGTATGGCGAGTCATGATTGCAAAGGATGAAGTAGACATAAATTTCTTCATTCATCTGTTGAACCATCAGATTTTGGGCCTCAGGTCTGGGCGGTGTTAAAAATGTTCTCACAGTGTATTTATCAGTATTAAAAACTGATCAAATACCCACTGGGTGCTAGCAGGCTAGCATAAGTGTGCTATAATGTAAATATGCCCTGCGCTGAATTTGAATCATAACGAAGAGTCACAAATGCCCAAACTTGCCACACTTTTCTGATTCCATAGCACAACCATCCCATGTGGCTACATGTTAGACACTGACTGACACAATTTGTGTATGTGTCACTTGAGTGCCAAAGCCACAATGCCCACTTCTCCACGCACTTGTCAGACAATCAGCAGGGGGAGAAGAGGTCACCATATTGTGCAGATTCATAAGAATGAGCCTCTAACAGCATCACAAGGAGGCAAGATGACAAGGTCTTGTCCCTGTTGTACAATGGTCTGACTGACAGGCACTGGCATCTCATGCATTATTCACAACGAGATGTCGTGCCATAAACAACTTCTACATTCTTAGAATACCGACAGTGTCAACAGCAGGGGTGTTAATAGGCTAACAAATCGACATTAGTGAGGCGGAGTGGCTCATTGCGATAGAGGGGGGAGAAAGAGCAAGGAGTCAATGCTTCTGCAGTGTGAGTCAGGATACTTCAAGGAACCTATGAGCTCTCTAACTTGTTAATTAGATACAGGCCACTACCAAAGAGAAAATCAAAACTACTGGAGAATACAGTGCCCAGATATCCGGATGATTTGCTGTACCTAGAGGGTCCAATAAGGTGGGTGCTTATTGCACGGGGAGGGCTGGGATTTCAATAGCCAAGTCTGATCATTTAGAAAAACAACCCCACTAAATTAAATTATTGGAGAGAAGAGGAATCTTGCTCTACAAGCTCTTCTTTCTATCCTCAGGTGAGTGAAAATATTGATTCTGGAGGAAAGAATGAAAATGGGCGATGCAAGAGAGACTATAGTGTATAACTCCAGGATGAGGCCTTCTTCTAAAAGAAGACTGTCAGTGCCACAGAGCTAAAAGTGTGCATGCAGGTAACCACATACAGTAAATATGAGGCAGTAAGCTTTAAAGCAATTCATCTGTTCAGAAAGATCTTCCCTGGATTAAAATACAGTTCAAAAGAAGAAAATATTCCACATACAGTACATACTCAGAGTGTATTATGCTTTGAACACAAAAGTAAAAGTGCTCACCTTTATCTTTGCTAACAGAGCGTCTATGGCGGCAGCCAGCTCCTGAACTTGCTTGGCCATCTCCTGTTTCCCCTCCTTGAGCCCGTTCACCACCTCATTGAACCTTTCCATGTGTTTCTTCAGGTTTCGAACCTTCACCATGCCATCGATTCTGTGAGCCGTGATAAAAATGCAGACTTAAAAATCAGTATTTTACTACAAAAAATGGAAGCATAGACATTTTATTCTAATGACCACTAATAAAACAAACCTGTTAAAGACCTCATTTAGTCCAACAGAGGAAAATGCATTTTGGTTTTCTATTTTTTATGTGAAAAGAAAGTGAAAAGTTATCATCAGATGCCATTTTTGTCTTTGCATTTTAGCACTTGAAAGGAATTAAAAGATCAATAAATTGCTTCATAATCTTTGGATTCATTTTATTTGCATATTACAGATGAACTAAATTCTCAGTTCTTTTGTGGAATTGATGATATAAATGTATAAATTTTTCCTGTGCACAAACTGCCACTCACCCACTCTCAATCAAAATCTCATTACAAAGAACTGTCTGAAAATGCATGTACAATGGGACACTTTCCATACAGTGACACTCCATTTCTCCACAGTCCACTGATGACTTTTTAGATTGATTTAAACTTGTAAATACTTGATACAGGGAAGCCATCAAAACCTACCAAGTGTGAACAAGCTTCAAGAAAAGGCAACCCGAGAGTGCAAAGTGAAAAAAAGACAGCAAATGGCAGAGAAAAGCAGAAATGATGCTGTGTGCGTTTGTGGGCTTGTATATGTTCTGGGTACCAGGAGCAGGAGCACACTCACCGTGGCTTATGCTTCTTCTTAGACAACCACATGCGCACAGTCTTTTGAATCTTGATGCAGGCCACAGCCCTGTAACTCATCTTGTTCCTAACTATTGTTGGGAGGAAAAAGGAAGAAGCTAAATGTACAAAAAATGCTTTTTCACAAAGGATAGAATCAAACCTACTTTCGATGACTGCATACCTTAAATCCTACATAGTTTATATACATCTTTGTACTTGGTGGAATAACAATCCTGCTCTAGTAATAGGTTATGCAAGGACAAGGTTTAGCAATCTCCAGCTAAGAATCAAATAAAATATGAAATGCAGCAGTAAAAACAATACTTTAAAAGATAATCACCAGAAAACCTTGAGAATAAGCGTCAAAGTAAGTTTAAATTAAGACACAACTGTTAATAAATCACTGCACAAACTACTATAATGGGTATTATTAACCAGTAGCAGTACACTATAAAAGGCTTTAATTCACGTCCTCACCCACACAAACAAAGCAGCAATAATAAGATGAAGCACTGAAATCACAGGAAGGAAATAATAAGTGTCCAGGTCCAAGGGTATGAATTTACTCAGGCCACTTGTTCAGAGTATGTGGTCAAGCAGAGCCGGCGTTCTGTTATAGCTGCCACGTAATTTCATTTTATGCTTTTGCAAATACACACAAAAGCCAGCCTGCACTTTGTTAAATTGTGGAAATCAATAGCTTGGCACTGACTGTAATGGTACAAGGAACTGCTTTTAGAATACTATTCAATCTTGCTGGAGGCTGCTTCATTTAATGTTCTGAGAGAAAAATCAGTGTAAAAGCACAAACCCAGACCACAAATTTTACGGCAGCACAAAGGGACTCTCTATTTAAGCTAGAAAGAGGCTGCTAATGTTTGACACTAATTTTCATGTTTGTTCAGTCTAAAATGCGGTTATTAATTTCAAATAAACTACAGCAAAAGCAGAGGAATGACATGACACAATTATTCGACTACCTTACAAACACTATTGCTGGTATATTTAAGGCTGCTTGGCTACTTATTTCAATTTTTCATGAATTGAACCTACGCTTGATGACAGACAAGCAGCACCACTGGACCTTCTTCCAGAGGCTGCACACCAGCCACTTGTTGACTTTCTTCAGCAGCTCTGCGAGGTGGTCTGGATCAGACTTCATGATCTGGTCGAACTCAGCAAACTGATGCACACACACAGCCAAATGTCAAGTTATAATTCAGTCAAATTTAGCAGTCACAAAGATAATAAAGGTAATAGATTTATATGTAATGATCTACAACATAAATATTTTACCTTTCCGGGGCGGAAGAACACTCGTGTCAGTCCAAACTTGAAGTCCTTATCATTTAATCCTAGAGCTTTGAACAAAGCCTAAAGAAATAGGCGAAAAACATTTAATGACTCAACAATATTATATAAGTGCAAGATTTTAGGCTACTAAACTGTTTATATTTGTTAATCATTTCCCAAATGGGTCAGTGTTGCTGTAGGTTTTTTTTCTGCATTGCAAATTACACAACTAATTGGGGTTTACTTTAAACAGATTAGCCTGTTATTTAAACTCGACAGCACACGCTGGATTTCTTCAGTGAAACAGAAAACTATTCAACTTAAGCCCACCTTGCAGAAAAGCCGAGGATTCAGCCGTGTAAGCTTATCCGGCATATACTGCTTATACATGTTGTAAAGCTCATGGAAAGGGGCCCTGGAGGGGAAGCCCCCCTGCATCAGATCCAACACCGACACCATTCCTAATCAAGAGAAACACACAAAATGAGAAAGTAATCAGAAAAACACACCATCCCTGACGGGTAACACATCAGTGTCTGTATGTACATGCATGTATGTGAGAAAAGCTTCATGCCTATGCAGGAGGAGCACAATAGCACAAGAACTCCACAGCAGATGAAATCTACTTTCATGTCTTCTCATTCACAAAGTCTGTTGCAGGATTATATTGACATTAATTATTAACATTATTACAGCAATACTGCAGTAGCAGGATTGTCAGTGCCCAAAGTGGAGGTGCAGTATCTACTGCCTCAAAAGAAACTCATGATATTATCTGGCATTATAGAAAAGGACGAATTGCAATAAAGTAAAGAAAATCACAAAGTGTATAATTTCTAGCTTTGTGCAAAGCAGTGGGAATAAATATCAGTATTATGGTATTCATATATTAAAAAATATATGATCTCCATATATGAGATGTTTATTGTATTTAATAAATAAAATAAACACTGAGAGGGAGTGAATTGCTTCATCTTCTTTCAGCTACTGCATATACGGCTCACCATCCACCACCCTTTACCTAATATTCACTGTCCCTCCTCTGTATGTGTCCAGACCACCTCAGCCTTGCCTCTCCAAGTTGCTCAACTTGAGCTGTCGCTCTGATGTACTCATTTCTAATCCTGTTCATTTTGGTCATTACCAATGAAAATCCGAATCTGTGACTGCCACTTCCAGCTAGGTCTCCTGTCTTTTCTTTAGTACCACTATCTCCCAAACACCACAGCACATCTCACAACCATCCTGCATCCCTTTCACTCTTGCTCCTGTCCTTCTATCATCAATCCACTCTTCCTACACTTTTTTCCACTCTTCTCTTGTGTGCTATGATCCCAGATATACACCACATTTTCTACTTCTATCTTCACCATCCCACCTGTCTCCTTCTCAACTGTCTTTCTTCTAGTGACTTTCATTCTTCTTGTCTCCCCTTCCCTAGTCTCGATACAATTCGCAATGCCACGTGCAAATATTATAACACATGTAAACTCCTACCTGACTTCAAGTGTTATCATGCCCATTACCACTGTAAATAAAAACCCATCTGAAGTGCTTCAAAGAGCAAATCAGAATACCATATTTCACTCTATAATCTAATTTTCTCAAAAATTGGCAGTGTGCCTTATAATCCAATGCGCCTTAAGTTTTAATTATGGTTGTGCTTACTGACCTCAAACAGATTTTATGTGGTACACGGCACTCAAAAATCTGTCAAAAAATGTTTTAGTACGACTTTGGTAAACTACGAAGCTGCACCGCTTGATAGATTGTCGGAGCATTACGGCTACCGTAGTCAGGACCCTCGTGGAGTAATCCCTACTGTGGTTTAACATCATATTATTGTGTGTATAAGGACCCCAAAATGGCACCTGTTAAGAGATATGCTTATGAAGTGGATTTCAAACTCAAGGCTATGAGTCAAATTTTGTTTCATTTAATGTGCCTTATAAGCCAGTGTGCTTTATGTATAAAAATAGAAGTGTTCATTGATATTGCACCTTATAGTCAGAAAAAACTCCTCCATTAACATTGTAGCTAAACTGGAAGTATTATAATCCTCTTAAAGAATATAAATTATGACTATTTAATCAAAAAACTGTTTTGGTTTTACCCGAGCATTGCAGCTGGGAGAGAATTAGAGCCCCTTCAAACTGGTGGCTGACCATCTTCAGATTGGGTTTTACACAGCGTATGAAACTTGAACCCTGTTAAAAAAAAAAAAGGATTAATCAGGAAACACCGGTCTGGCTCAGCACAATACTTTAAACTGAAATCTTTGTTACTGCCATCTGAAAAAAGCATTTTATAACATGCATTTTTGTGCATACAGTACACACAAAGGCTGTAATAACGCCTGTTTTCTTTTTGTAAAAGCTGTTATTTACATGGCGAAACAGAGTTGTAAATTTTACTTACAGTGCTACGAAGCTTCTCCAGCAGCAGGTTCAGTTGGGTCTGTGTGTTAAAACAGACAAAATGAAATGCTTATTTTTATTTTGAGTATTTGTAGTAAAGGCAGCCAAGACACACAGACTGGAGAATACGTAAAAGGAGGGCAGCAGTTATATATAGTCATGCAAAAACCAAAGCAGGCTAAATATCCTATATCTCTTCTATGTAAAGAGACCGACTATTATGACAAAGGATATTTATCTTTCTAATTTTCTCCCCATATAACACAATCTAGCTTTTCATCTCTTTGTAAAAGAGCGTGCAAGACGCACACAGTCCTTGTGCATGAGTCCACATCTGGTGAATAAGTGATGATGACAAAGAAGCTACATTAGTAATACAGAAACTCAGAGACTTTGAAAAGATGGTGCGATGATGTAAAGGTTTGAAATGGTGCACAAACACTTTTTATTCATTGAAAAAGACAGCCCAACACATGGAGCTGAGAGATAAGTCATGAGCAGCCTTGTATTACTTTGGTCTCTGTGATACGTAAGAAATGCACTTGAAAGTTGTGTACTTTCGCTTTTGTGTGAAAGCCTGAGTGTCTCATCTCTTCTTTCTTTTATTTCTTTCCACTAGCCCTGCTTTCTAACTCCTCTCTAGTATCCCTCAAGCTGACTTTATCCAGCTTTATCCACCAAGGAAGGATTTCTCAGAGGAAAGAATTGGAAGACTGGAGGATATCTAAGAGGGGGACCTTGAATAAAGGAAGGGAAACAGGGATGAGAAAAAGAGTGGAAAGGAAAAAAGTCACAGGAAAGGTCCAAATGTTACAGATGGTTTACTTTGTTTTTTATCACAAGTCTGAAACCCCCCCCAATAAAGATAGTGATAATTGTTACTTTTAAAGTCTAAAAGACATCAAATTTCTTAAATCAAGAAAATAAGATTCAAAATGTAAACCTACATAATAAAACTGTGGAAAAATTCCTGAACACACAAAAATCAAAATTGAAGCATTTTTATCTTGAATTTGGACCACATACGATACAATAACATAAAATATTATAGCGCCCTTGTGTTTACTGTGGAAAAAAAGTGCAATATTTAATTTTTTTTTCCAGATTTAAGGAGTTTTGTTCATGTGTTTATGTTCAGGGACTTTTTCTAACAATCAAGAAACTACCTTTAACAGCCACTCTGACCTTGAATTTATTCCCAACGCTGATGAAGCTGAGCTTCCCCGCCTTCTGTTTGGAGTCCTTGGAGGTGTTGGAGTTCTCAAACAGCTCTCGAACAAATTTGTCTTTTGATTCACAAACCAAGCTTTCCAAGGACATGTGGAGGGCATCATTATTCTTCTCCACAAACCGAATCTGGGAGTGCACACAGACAAATCCATACATGTACAATCATGAAAGACCTTTATACATATTAATGGAGGTCAAACCCGGTGCGGGATGTGTCAGTCAACAGAAGGTAGGGAACATGTTGTACCAGGACAACAGGCGTGGTTTTAATTCACTGTGACTACAATGTTTTTAACTCTGTGTCTTATGTGTTAAAAAAAATAATAATTGTAAAAAAAATAATAACTCAAAAACAAAAATAATAAGCCACATGCTTAATATGTCATATATTTTGATCCAGTGCCTCTCGACTGGCACCTTTCTAAGAGACATTACAGCCAACAAATTCATTAAATTAACTGTTAAGGCCAATTTTATTCATAGGCCCAAATTTTATATTTAATGTAATGATTTTTAAAATCCTGTTAGGTCTAGGACCCATGAACACCACCAAATACTGTGTTTCCTCCCTTGAGTTGTTCAGACAGGGCGCTGCTCTTTACTACAGCCACCTTCAGCTGCTGCTTGTTTGTGTGTCTCTCTGGCTTCAGTAACTGAAAAGCATGCTATGCTGGTTCGGGATCAGGTGACTGACTTGATCACTGAGGAAGATCCCATTTTTTTTGCCTTGAGAAGCACTCGGGTTGCTTTTGCAATGATTTGGATCATTATCCATTTGGATTGTGAAGCTCTGTCTGATCAGTTTTACAGCATTTGACTGAATCCGAGAGAGAGATACTTTTATCAGGAGTCACGTCATCAATAAAAAGTAGAGACCCGGTTCCACTGACAGCGTTTAATGCCCATGCCATATTATTGACTCCAGCAACTATGAAAAATAATGTGTTATGCATTAACCCCTTCACTGCTTATCCATATGTTTCTTTTACCATTATTACAAGTTAATCTTGGTTTCGTCTGTCCAGAGAATTTTTACAAAACTGTGGAGGCTTTTTTAGGTGTTTTCTGGAAAAGTCTAATCTAGCTTTCCTGTTCCTGGTTGTAACTAGTCGCTTGCTCCTTGTTCTAAGCCCCTGTATTTCCATTTATTGCATTCATGAAGAGATGTGTCTTAATTCTAAACCTCCTCTAGAGGTAAAGTTTGGGTTTTTTTCTTAACCATAGAAATAATTCTGTCATCATCTACTTTAGTAGTCCTCTGGTGGCTTTGTTTCTGAGCTGGCCAGTACATTATTTCTCTTTAAGAATGAACCTGATTGGTGATTTGGCCACTATCTTTCTGATAGGTATATTTGGCTTAATGATGGCCTCCTTACTTTATCTGCGTATTTTGTCATGGAATAACAAGGGAACATAAAACTGCTTTCCATTGTGGTAGTGTACAGGGGGGAAAATACCACAAAACCTGTCCACATACTTATGGACTTTGTGTATAAATAGAGGTGAAACATATTATCATATTGGATCTTGTCAGTACAACTCAGTCCCAATAGGCACACGTGAAAATGAGTGTCAAGAATTACTGTTTCATAGCAGACTGCTCCAGCAAAGTGTCTGATGATAAAGCCTTCGTCATCCCGGAGAGTCCTGTGAATGGTCAACTTTGACTTTCTCGGAACCTAAGACGGAGAGGATCAAAGTAAATCATATCATGCTAAAACATATATATTGATTTCATACTAAACCCGTCCATCATCATGTCGACAGTAGACTTTTGTTTGACCACATGACTACTGAGTGCTCAGGGCTTCTCTATCCTTATCATTACTTATTTAACAGGTGTAACCTGGAACAAATGATATCGTTTTAAATGTGAAATGTCTTTGCAGCTCAAGTTTTTTACAGGGTCCAAAAATTTTTTTTCTTCAAAAAATATCTGATTATCAACTCTCCCCACTGTAGTGTGGCCTCCTCTTATCTTAAGCCCAAACTAATGTGAAGGCAACGTATTTAAAAAGATTTCATATGTGCAGAAATATAGGCAAAGTGACAAACAATAGCAGCAAAGACAGCGACAGAGGGAGGGAGTAAGACTGTGCGTCATTCACAAAAGTGCTGTAGCAAAGAGGATGAGGAAGAATGATTACGATGACAGTCCGATACATAGTCTGACAAAGAGTGAATTACACGCAGAAAGAGTATAATAGGAGAACAAAGAAGAGGAAGCAAAGAAAGAAAGGAAAAGTGAATAAAAAAAAGAGAGAAATGATGGGGACGTGGTCTGACCGTGAGTCTGAAGTGGTCTTTATGCTTGCTGTGAACAGCCTGTGCAAAGTGTTGGTCACTGGCTTGTGGAAGACGATTCTCTTCATCCAAAATGTCCAGGATTCCCGTCAGCTTTGCTTCCACTAGATCTGGAAAAGCCAAATATTTTTCCATCAGCCACAGTATTTAGATATTAAGTCCAGCTCTATGATTCTCAGAGAGGCATTTTGTGAATAACAGTCCTTTCATTCCTATTATCCCAAATGTTAGCTGACAAGATCTGAGAATAATTTATGTTAACACCTCAAAGCAAGTGATATCCATTCATCCATAAAGTTTAAACTATTTAATGACGTTTTTAGAAACAACAAAGAGCATTCGCTTAAAATAATCTGGAAATCACAAAAGCAATTATGAAACAAGTCGGGAAAAAAAAAACACAAAACATTCTGTGCCTCAAAATAGATTTATTGGAAATTTCCACTGCTTATCATTTCTTGAATATGAATATTCAGAGCACAAAATGTTCGTCAGGATGCTCATTTAGCCAAATAACTGAATTATTCATCTGACATCCTGCACTTGGAAAATAATCTAATGGCCAAGGACCTCCGAAAAAAAGAAAATTTGCATGAACAAGCACCTGTGCATAAATCCTGAAGATTGATGAGTGAATTAATGGCCAACCCAAACGGTCATTTGCAAGTCTTAAATGTTATTCATGGCTGTCAGTTAACCTCACACCTGAATAATCACAGCCTTTGAAATACAAATCCAACTGCTTCACCTTGATACACTGACTACTTCATCCCATTAATTCGAGGACATAGGCAACGACAACAAGGGAGGGTATCATTTCGCCGGCTTCTCATAGCACAATAGGGTCCATGAAACCCACAAATACTCATCGCGCTTGCTCCCTTCAGACACAGGGATGTGCCAGCTCCGAGGATAATGAGAAGTCGGTATTTTTGTCCCCCTGACAGGTGTATTTTCGCTGCTGTGACGTGAAGCCTAGAGGAATGGCCCAAATTAATGCCATGTGGGTGAGCTGATGTTACACTTGAACTAACCTCGGTATGTTTGTGGTGTGTGGGCTCTACAGAGAGTCACAACAATCTCTGTACATTTTGTATTTTGCAGCACAAGCTCTCAAAGGCGACGCTTCGTGGTTACGATGCCCCAGAGTGTCAGTCTATCGACCCGTTTTCACTTACGAGGACCATTCAATGTACGGACAGATACCGGCTAACAAATTAAAGAAAAAATGCAAAGCAACATAAAGTCTCTGAAGGGATTAAACACCATTCTTCCAAAAGATATTACCACATTTTGGGTGGTGCCTTTACAAATGCTTCATCACAGGATAAAGTTCCCTTTTTGGTCATTTGGAAACAGTTGAAGTCAGGCATTTTATCAGCTTTAGGAGGAGATGTGGTCAAAGGAAAGGCGCTGGCACAGACTCACCTATGCAGTCCTGGTTGTCAACATAATGCACCTCATTCACACCCAGCCCCTCCTTTTGATAGAGCTCTTGCTCCTGTAAAAACACAATTAAATATCAAAAATCAACACTGAAAACAACACTTACTCTAAAAGTTTATAAAAGTTAATTCGGATTATTCTGAGTGG
>VUQR01008015.1:0-15122 GCA_015108515.1 Hemichromis elongatus | reverse complement strand
AACACACAAATCTAAGAAACCGTACAGTAATTTTGGCTGTGGGTGACAGGGTGAAGAGTGGGGGTCACCCAGAGTCAGAATCCAGAGAGACATCTGCGTCACCTGTTACAGTTTTCCTGTAATCTGAGGTCAAAGATGAGAGTATATAGAGTACAGTAGAGTAAATTTTTATAAAGTTTACTGTTGATTTTCTCAAAAACCGTACAGTAAATTTGGCTGTGGGTGCCGTGGGTGAAAAGTGAACCAAAACTGGGAGTGGATTGTGAAGTAATATAGTGTCAGGACACAAAAGAGTGCGTTTTTAAACCAGTCGGCACCCGTACCGTAATATGCGAAAGAGTAGTGCAACAACATTTTAGGTGCGGCTGGCGGAGCGGATAGCTTGACTGCGATTTCGTAAATGACGGATCACTTGACCGCGGTATACACGCCGATCGTCTCACTGAAGTCGTGGTGTAATGTGTGCAGGCATTCCTATATTCTACCATAAGAGCATCTTATGTGTTGTGTTTCCTCCTGTGGCGTCAGTGCACTAAGCAGCAGTTACAAAGAGCCAGACAGATACACGTTCGCTGTTTACGTTCAGTCTTCTTCTCTTTATTATCACATACCTGAAGAAGTTAGACACACAACACGGTGTGGTGCCCACTACAGGCGATAGCTTATATAACACACAATACACCTGGGCTCATACATGACCATTAGGAATGAAGCAGAAACAAAAAAGGCGATCTTAGATTGTTCTACAGTTTGTTTTGTCCCTTACTCACTGCAGCTTTTCTCTAGCCAAAGGTCTGATGACTTTATGCTAAGGCGAGGTGTATAAGCAGTTGCCCATCCACAGGTCACAAGAATCTTTACACATAATCATCACCTAATGCATCATCACCCACATTGTGTCATTTTTATTTCTTTAATTTTCTCCTTAACTTTCAACTGGTCTGTGCAGATAACTGCCCTCCTCTGAGCCTGATTCCTGTTATAAAGGAGATCTTCGTCCACACTGCCAAATGTTTGCTCATAAAAGCATAGTCTAATACCTGGATGTCACCAAGACAATGTGCACTTTTACTGTAAAGCTTTACCTGTCTGGTTATTTCAGAAAGTCAATGGGGTTCTGGAGAGCCCCACAGGCACAGGTAAGACTTTGTGCCTGCTGTGCGCCACCCTGGCCTGGAGGGAGAACTTCAAGGACACCATCTCTGCCCGGAGGATAGCAGAGCGGCTGGGCAAGGAGATGTTTCCAAGCACACCTCTGTCGTCCTGGGGGACAGCTGCCACTGACGGTGACAAACCAAGTATGTTTGTGTCACTTCTAATTTTACAGGTCAAACAAGAACAACAGATACATATACACATACAAAGGATACAAGCTACAAAGACATGCTGTGTGCTTACAATACTACGCAAAAGAAATGAGCTGGCACTCATGTGTTTATGTTTGGGTAAATGGACTGCTTCTTGTAGTGTTTTTCTACTCTTTTTGAGCGCTCAAACACTTTATATTTTGTTTGGAAGACAGGATTTAACGATTTACTGAAACGTGTCCGAACATACACGGAAATATTGTACATAAGGCACAAACAGCGTTTGTCTAACAGTCTAACAAGGTGGAAGTTATTTGGTTTGATGACCTTTATCCTTCAGCATAGTCTGAACTCTCTTAGAGTCTCTCAGGGTCGTTGTGATTCCTTTAAGTAGTCTTCAGGAACCGTTTCTTTGCATTTGCGGAGCACGTGCCAAAGCTCTTCTTTGGTTCACTACTTTTTGTTCGATTCCCTGTCCCACAGCTTTCTGCTGTGTCGCTGTCTGGGCTCTGGGAGGTCCATCCATGACTGATGGTCTTCCTTTGTGTGTTTCTTCTATTCAAGTTTGCTCTTACATTGGCAGTATGTTTGGGATCATTTGGGAATGGCTTTGTTTTTCAGCGTGATAATCAAGATGTTTTAGGATGGTATTGCATGCTGGATCACAGTCTGTTTCATAATGCCACCGGCTTTGACAACCGTCCCAGCACCACTTGTTGAAATACAGTCCTAAGCCATATAGTGCTTTACAGATGACTGTAGACACCTCTGTTGTAGCTCTGTCCTCACATCCTCCACACATACTGACAATAACTGAAAACACAACTTTGATATTTTGATTCATCAGACCTGTTGCCATTGCTTGTCAGTCTACTTCTTGTGTAGTTTGGTATACTTCGTCCTTTTCTCTTGTGTACAGAGAATGAGGTTTAATGCAGTTCAGTTTTATTCATACAGCACCAAATCACAGCAGCAGTTGCCTCAAAGTGCTTTTTATTGTAAGACCCTACAAGAAAACAGAGAAAATCACAACACTCATATGACCTCCTACGAGCAAACACTTTGGTAAGGATGGAAATTGATAAGAATTTAGTGATTACACCTGAAAGCCGACAGCTCCCGGATCCTGATGCATCGGCGGGTCGGCGCTCTGCGTTTACGTCGCTGTGCAGAATCTGTGTACCTGCTCGCATTCACTGCTTTAGCTGTTTGGTTTAACCAGCTTTAAGGACTGAAGGAGCTTTGTCATTTGCATCACATGTTTACATGAGGTGGAACGAAATTATGTACACGCGGTCCTGGAGCGAAAAGAACAGAATGACGAAGAAACTGAATTTTTAACAAAGTAATAAATAAAAAAAATCGTGGTTTTTTATTTTTTTTAAATTAAAACTAGCGTAAGAGTAATAAAATAATACGATAAATAGAGTACAACAACCAAGTACCAGTATGCAGTATGGATGTAGACTGTAGGTATAAGCAGCATGATGACCAGCATGAGTAAAGTGACGCTGTCAGTAAGTGTCTGTAGGTATTAAGGTGCTACAGTAACAGTTCCTGAAGTCTCAGCTTGTGGAGTGAAGCTGTTTGTCAGTCTGGTGGTTTGTATTTAAGGCTCCTCAGCCTCCTGCCTGAGGGGACAAAGAGTGAGTGTGCCGGGTGAGGGTGGTCCTTCATGGTACAGGTGAGGGCCTCCTGCATGTGGAGGAGTATATGTCTGTGACGGGTGGGAGGCTGCCTCTGACCACTCTCTGTGCAGCCCTCACCTGTAGGGCTTTCCTCTCTGCCACAGGGCAGTTTCTGAGCCACACGTTGATGCCAGAGCACAGAACACTCTCCACTGTACATCTATAAAAGGAGATGAGCTCTCCAGTCCTGCCTCAGGGAGTAGAGCCTCTGGTGAGCCTTCCTGATCAGGCTGCAGGTGTTGTTTTTCCAGGTGAGGTTGTTATCCAGGTACATACCCAAGCACATGTGGCTGGATACTACTTCGACTGCAGATCCTCTGATGTGCAGGGGTGCATATGTGTGTGTCTTCCCCTCCTGAAGCCAAGAGATATAATCTCTCCAGCGTGTTCAGGGCCTCCTCCCAGTGGAGCATGCCTGGAACACGTCACCCAGAAGATCCCCTGGAGGCATCCTTGTCAGATGCCACAAACACCTCAACTGGCTCTTTTCGATGTAGAGGAGCAGCAGCTCTACTCTGAGCCCCTCCTCGATGGCTGAACTTCTCACCCTATCTCTAAGGGAGAGGCCAGCCACCCTTCGGAGGAAGCCCGTTTCTGCCGCTTGTATCTGCGATCTCGTTCTTTCGGTCACCACCCACAGCTCGTGACCATAGGTGAGGGTAGGGACGTAGATCGACCGGTAAAATGAGAGCTACGCTTTTACACTCAGCTCTCTCTTCACCACGATGGACCTGAACAGCATCCGCATCACTGCAGCCACAGCACCAATCTGTCTGTCGATCCCCCGCTCCCATCACTCGTGAACAAGATCCTATAAGTATCTCAGGGTCACCTGATCTAGCCTTAAGTAAAAGCTCTGTCAAAAAGGAAAGTCCTCAGCCTAATCTTAAAGTAGAGATAGTGTCTGTCTCCTGAATCCAGACTGGTTCCACAGAAGAGGGCCTGAAAGCTGAAGGCTCTGCCTCCCATTCTACTTTTTTTTTAATATCTAGAAGTAAACCATCTATTGGGCTCATATGGTACTATGAGTTCTTTAAAATATGATGGGGTGTGACTTTTCGAGACCTTGTATTTGATGAGAATTTAGTGGAGAATGTAGAGTCAAAGTGTAACACGACACCGCTCAGGCTCAGATGCAGCAGGCTGTTCCAGTGACACCCAGCAGGGCTCGCTCTGGTTGCCCAGTAGGACCAAGACACGTTCATACACATGATTTGTGCGTACACACTATTAGTGGATGAGGCCCAGTGTCCCAGAAGTTTCACTTGATGCTCTATGATGTTAAAAAGTGTTGTGTTCAGGTTTTTGTGTATAAAGCCCTGATTGGCTTTTCTCACTGTTCTCCAGCCTATTACACTGATGTCCCCAAGATCATATACGCATCAAGGACACATTCTCAGCTGGCACAGGTGATTAGTGAGTTAAAGAACACTTCATACAGGTAAGCATTTTTAAAAAGTACTGGATATAATGATGTAATGATGCATGGTTGTCTGGATTGGAGCTATTCACGATATAAACAAAGATTTTTCAATAGATGGTTTAGTGGTTTTGATCAGGGCCTAACGAGAGCACATCTGTTAGTATTGACTAGGCACATACAAAGGAAAAGGACTAGGTTTACAGTAACATTTGAGTATAACTGAATTTAATCTGGAAAGGTACTTTGTACTGCTGCCAATGTGACTGTCACAGCTGCTGCCAACAGTGTTCATTTACTAAGGGAAGAAGCGTTTACGTCCCCTCTTTGACTGCAGCTGGTTATAAATGTTGCAGTCTAGTAATCAGCTGGTGCACACAGTGTCAGTTTCTTAAACTGTGTCCCATATCTGATGTTGTTTGATTATTTTACATGTAATTTCCTGCGTATTCTTTTTTGTTTTTTAAAGCCGAGTTGAGTTTGAATAAACACGCTCAGGCCTGATAACTGGAGCCTGAAGTTTAAAGATGTCACAAAGCAACACATGATGTCACAGTGTGAACGAACACGTGAGAAACAAAGTCAGTGGCATCTGTCAGTCTAGGAACGTTAACAAAGGCATTTCTCTAAAGCTTTGGGACAACATTAAAGGTCTCTGTTAAGGTCAGAGTTCATGAATCAACAAACAGACTGGGCTAAATGGCATCCATGGAAGAGTTCAGGGAGAAAACCTTTAAGACGACTGTGATTTGAAAGCCGACCAATTTGCCTTATTTTTCTCCTATTATTTGATTAGTCAGTGATTATTTTAGTAACACTTGCCTCCGCTTCCTGTGGACAAACCTCCTGTTCTAGGCTCCTCCTGCTCAAGCTGGCCCACTTCTCAATATCACCATGTTGTCTCGTCCCACAGCAGATTAAAATGATGACCCGGGAAACATGCAAATTTGTCAAATGTAAAAAAGTCGAATCCAAAAAACCAACTTTTCAAAGTTTAAAGATGATTCAGTTCATGATTTGACATTTGCAGGAGACGAGCTCTGGAGGGAGGCTTATCTTTACGGTGATGTTCCCAGCTGCTGATAACCATGTCAAAGATGCGCTCTGTCATGATTTCAGCCATTTGAGTGGTTCATGAAGCGCTTTACACGACAAACTCACCCATGCGCCTGTGCTTAATACTCGTAAAATGTTAAATGTTACAAATGTTACACACTGATGAGAAGTGGGCTACTGGGACAAAGAGGCATCAGTGGACACAAGGGCTCACATGGAGAGGATGTAGCACCTCTCCGGCAGCCAGTATCCACACTGGCAGCTGTGCTGTGGGAATGTTGGAACACTAGTAGCTCATTGTCCCAACACTGAGAAGAAGGATCTGCCATCACAACTGGAGATCGGTGAGTGCAACACAAATGCTGCCGCAAGAGCGAGCCGGGTCGTCAGGTCAGGGAGGAAATATCATCACCCCCACCTGAGATTGGGTACCAAGGCCCAGGTACAAAGCTACACAAAGCTGGACTGAAAGACAGCACAGAGGCACTAATCATAGCAGCACAGGACCGAGCCCTGAGCACAAGACCCATAGAGGCTGGGGTCTACCACACCAGGAGCAGGCTGTGTACAGATGCCCCTGAGACAATCCAGCACATAACAGCAGGGTGCAAGATGCTAGCAGGCGGGGCATACCTGGAACGCCATAACCAAGTGGACAGCAGATCCCTGGAACAACGTCTGAGATCTCTGTCCAGAAGAGCGCAGTCCCAGGAACAGCAGAGATGCTGTGCAGGGACCAGGCTTGTGTGTTTGTATGGGTTCTGTATGTTGTACAGTATCCTTAATTTTACAAGGCCAAGTCTAATATACTTCTCAAAAGCGAATATGACTGACTACAACTGGTAGCTTCTTAGTGACAGCATAAAAAGGATTTGTTTGACTGGACACAATGGATCGAGCTCTACTGGGAACAATGGGAGGGTATAAGTGAAGCAGTAAAATGAAGAAATTATAGATTTTATACAATTTGAGGAGGTCTCTTGGAATGAATTCAAAACAAATGCAAATTTCAAGATCATCAGTTCTGGGAACAATTGTACATGTACGTTATTTGCCACCGCTGGCACAGTCTGAAAGAAGACCCTATTCAAACTGTTACCCACCGATGAGAAGGAGATTGGTTAGGATGGACGACCCAGGAACCACAAAAGCTCAAGCCTGCCACAGCCTGGAACATTCTACAGCGCCAGCTTCACAGTGAAGTGGCTCACATCGCCGTGCACTAAGGGTGTGTACCAGAATGCTCTTAAAACAACACTTTCAAGCTCATCTGTTGGATTTTCAGCTACTACATAGATAAGTAGAAACCCAAATCCATTTAAAGTGGACAAAGTTACAAAATGATCCCAGAAGCTTGTTGAAAACTGCTGAAAGGTGCAACCTGCTAAGTGACATTAAACCAAACATTAGTGGGGCTTTACATATGACATAATCATTTTGAGGCCTTAGTGAGTGGGGCTGTTCTGGTTTGTTGGCTTTTTCGGGTAAAGCAGTTCTCCAATGAATGTCTCTGTTGATTCAGGCCGAAGGTGTGTGTGCTGGGCTCAAGAGAGCAGCTGTGTATTAACCAGGAAGTCATGCGTCAGGAGAGCAACCATGTGAAAGTAAGTTCAAATATCTATCAGTCTATCTAAAACTGCATCGATAAATATAATGGGAAGTTTTACTCGTTATGTCCAATGAATTGTATTAAATACAACACACTGAATGTCTGCAACCGCACTACTAATTTAATAAAAACAAAAATCTACTTTTGAGTAGGTTCACAAAGACCAAACATCAGCTGTGCCAACTATTGGCTCTGTTGGACTTAAGCTCTGAACAGCAGCTTCACGCTTGTTCTTCAACAGCCCGACACCGCAGCATTACATAAACCAGTCCTTCACCTGCTGCAGGCTCTGGTTGGCGTGCCATAGATCTCAACAGCAGAAGTACTGCTATCACCAGGTCTAGCTCATCTGAGGGCAGGATGGGAACAGCACCTTTAGATAATCTGTAGATTGCAGGAAAACTGATAAATAGTTTCAATAGTTTGTTCAAACTCACTGTTTGATCTCTTTGGTTTAACATCATAAATCCACAATAGAAGACGATGACGATGATTAACTTCTGTTTGGGACGTATAAAACAAAACAACAGACAAACAATACATACACATACACACAAACTGGCACCTAAACTGGCACCACTCAACCGTCAAAGTAGGACACACAACTACAACACGGGAAAAGACCCAGGGAAACAGAGTTAATGATAAAAACCCTGAAAACTATCATTTCACAGCCGAGCCTCCACTCTCGCGGCCCGGTACCGAACGATTGATGGACCGGTACCGGACACACATGCACAAATGTCACCCACCGTCTGCAGCTTTGTATTTCACTTTGTAACATCCTTTTAGTCACCGTTTTTTTTTTTTGGCTGCTGCCAGGAGAAGCTTACAGCTTTGATTTAAAATCAGTTTATCGCGAGCACTGATGCATTAAACAACTGAAACCTTATAAATGCCTTCAAGCACACACTGAGGCCTGTGGGGCTCAATCAGCCCCTGAGACACTGGACATATATGATTCAGATATATCGCAGATATATGCACATAGGGCAGTAGGGTTGTGCGATGGACAAATATATGGACTATTTAATAGCCCATCGTCAGTCATTTTTACAAGGGCGATTTATTTCTTTATTTGCCCATGATGATGATAGTAATGCTGTTCTAACAGCTCTCGCTTTCATCTGCGAGCAAATGCTTGTTGATGGAGCTGGTGATAGCCTAGCATACTCGGGGATGGTGGACACATACATGCTCATGCAAGTTAGTCCTGTGTGAGTACTTTGCTGGTACTACATATTGCTCGAGTGGCACACTGCTCTGGTTACATCCTTAGGTTCACCTCTTTCATCCCAAATTGGCCACTATATATTTTTGTAGTGCTGTCAGCGTTACCGCGCGGTCATCATGACCAACACGATAAACAATTAACCAGAGGTGGGTCCAGTATCCAAAAATTGTACTCAAATAGGAGTAGCATTACTTTAAAATATTATTACTCAAGTAAAAATGAAAAGTAGTCGTCAAAAAAGTTACTCAAGTAACAGTAAAAAAACAGTTGGTGAAAAGACTACTCGAGTAGTGAGTAACTGCTTGTAATGTCCGATTTATTCTTTAAATAAATGATGTCAGACAAACAAAAATAAATAAATATACAAATTTTAGTAGTAACAATTCTGATGTACTCAGATGATGTACTGTAAAAGTAAAAAGTATGGTGCAATACAGGTACTTTAAAAGTACTTTTTTTTTTTTTCAAAAAATTACTCCAGTAAACGTATCAGAGTAAATGTAACTCGTTACTACCCACCTCTGCAATCGAGCCATCTGGAGCACAGACTGAGTCGAAGTTTCTCTGTCGACACATTTCAGGCATTTTGTCCAAAGTGTGTTCGTTCTGCGCTCCAGATGGAATCACGTTAATCGCGATGACCGCATTAATGCGGACCGCCCTGAGTTCGCCCGTGTTTGGACTTCTTCTGTCGTAAACACGCGAGTCAGTCCCAGAGATTGGTCCTTTGGATACAGATATCCTTTAAGATGATGAATAGGGTCAGACATGGTGGTGGAATTGTAAAACCTAATACACCACAAAGAACTAAATGAACGCTCTCCCTAAAGGGTTTTAGTTTCTCACATATCCTAAGAAATGTGGGTGTGGTTCTGTTCTACACAATTACATAGTCCAGGGGTGGGGAGCTCCAGGCCTAGAACAGCAGAGTAGTAGTACAGATGTAGTGTAAGTATTAAATGTAGATAATGGCACAGTGCTAATGCCCTGCACAACCTGGCCAGTAACGGGTTAGGGCTACATGGGTAGGGGTTTTGTCTTAATGTGAAATGTTTTGTTTTTCAGGTTCATATGTGCAGAGGAAAGGTTTCCACCAGGTCGTGTGTCTACTACAACAACGTTGAAGGTAATGGTCTAACAGAGTGACTGCACCGTGTAGGCGTGTCCTTCTACCTGTTTGTGTTTGACTATGTGTGTAATTCAAATATTATATTATTTCACACTAATAACTTTCGATGTATGGCACAAACTTGGTCTCAGGTACAAGTGTGAGGATGTATAACTACTTGTACTTTATATTTTGATTACACTCTACCCTTCTGTTAGTGAGTCTGAAGCTTTAGGACCTGATTGAGCTGAGGCCCCGTCTGGAGGCCGGTGGGTCAAACAGGTGGTGGGTGGGGTCCAAACGGTCACCTGTGACGGCCCTGCCTTTAATCACACGTGTCGGTGATTTAGTATCCTATAAATACTCAATCTCAATCTTTTTTTCTTGTAGAAAACAGCACCGACAGAGACTTGGTTAGTTCTATCCTTGATGTGGAAGATCTGGTCAAGTTTGGCAACAAACAGAGGTTTGTAGTTCATGTCTTTAGCCTATGGTGATCCAATAGATATGTTACAGGATGGGGGCATTTCATTAGAGTGGGAGAGTCTGCTTATCCACTTATAGTAGGGATATTAAACATGCAGCAAGCACTGGCCTTCCAAAGGCTCCACTGGAGCATGTGGGATCCCCTCTGCAAAGCAGGAAAAGTGCAGATTTCTTAATCATTCAAATTCTTGTATAAAAAACAAACAAACAAACAAACAAAAATCATTACTGTTGTTTAGTTACAAAAACTTGTAAGTAAATGAAGCTGTGCAATAAATGAGTGTTTGGGGAAAGTGAAGCGTGGCGTTAGGTTTAGACGATTATAACATTTTGTAGATTCTTAAAGTCAAGAATGAAAATGTGATCAAAGTGTAAATGAATGGCTTTAGCAGACATTTAGTGTTAGCTGTTTTGCAATTGCAGCCACTTTAATGCATCATCTCTTATTTTTAGCAGTTTAACTGACAGACGGTGTCATGGCCGGGTAAGGGCTGTTCTCTCATTATTCCATCACACATTTAACAGATAAAAGATCTAGAGTCGATTCCAAGCGGTGAATTTGTATTTTGTAGCAGGTCACTAGAACTTTCAATATGGAGAACATCATTATGCTGAAACCCCCCCCAATAAATCTACCAGAGAGAGGCAAAACAAAAATAAATAGGAGTGGTTAAATCAACAGTCTACATTACCTGGGTGTGCCACAGCTGAAATCCTAAAGTGGCCACTGGAGGGTATAACTCCACTCGATGTATAGAGATCTCCAAGTCCAGCACCCCAAGCAACAGAAGGCAAGGTGACGAGGGAGTTAGTGGGTGTCAGAGCCACGATGCAGGATGAAACACTGAGAGTCCATAAATACCAGGGCAACATTGGCCTCCTGAGGTGAGCTGCTCCAAGTATGCCAAAGACATGATAAAGAAGCGTCATGGACAATCCCTGCAGGGGGCGTACCATCAACGTGGTAGCTAGAACAGGCCCTGAGCACCAGGTCGGCAGAGGCAGGAATGCACCATAATGGGCAGGACCCAAGGTGCTGATTGTGCAATGGTTCCTTGGAAACTATCCAACGCATAATAGCAGGATGTAAGATGCCTCTTTTTAAACGGCTGTCAGAATGAGTCAGTGTTTGCTTGAAGTTCACGTATTTAATGTCAGGTTTGAACATTTTTCCACAGAGTCTGTCCTTACTACCTCTCCCGTTCACTGAAACAACAAGCAGACGTCATTTTCATGCCATACAACTACCTGTTGGATCCCAAGGTGAGCTCAGTCCTCCACGTGACATCTGAGGCTGATAAATGAGCATCTACAGACACTTTAGTGTTACGATTGGCGCTGTCATTTCTGCTCTTCATCAACTGCATCTCCCTCTCTCTCCATCTCTGTTCCACAGAGTCGCAAGGCACACAATATCGACCTGAGTGGAGCTGTGGTTATCTTTGACGAAGCTCACAATGTGGTAGGATGATATGTGGCAGATATTTCCTCTGTCAATGTATTCACTAAAACATTGTACTATATAAACTATTGTATATAAAAGCTTCGTAAGACCACTAGTGACCCTCTACTCTGGGGCTGGGCGACACTGGAGGCTTTCAAACTCATTTTGACTTGCAGGCCACACAGAGCAGTCCGGGCTACTCAAACCATTAGGACGCATTCAAACCAAAGCTTCCAGATTTACTGTAAACAAGTACAAGTGCATGAAACATTAATGTGAATGTCTATTGATGCTCTTGTATTTGTTTACAGTAAATCCAGCTATCCTGAGCTGTCCTTTTGCAAACCAGATACTGAACAGAAAAATGTACAATTTTTACTACATCCCATGTCACTACTGTGCATTACAGTCACAGCAGAGCAACAGCATTTTTAAAATGAACAAATACTTTCTTTGATGAACTGAAAAACCTTTGAAGTGAAAGACACACAGGTTTGTCTGGTCCGGGAAGGTTTTCCATCGCTCCCCGTTTGTGTGGCGCTTATTTTCAGCCCCGAAAAGTATTAAAATTAATTTTATTTTAACATTTCAAGATTACAATAATGATCCGATTTAGAACTACAATTTAAAAAAAAAGAACTAACACAAATATAATACACTTCATTTAAATACATAATGATTTCTTTTTCTAGCTGCAGTTTAAGGATGAAAGCGCTGCGGGGAGCCGAGCCCCAAACTGAACCAGCAAAGTAACTGAGCTAACATAAAAACTCATGCCATGAGTCTTCATGTTTGCACTGGGACTAATGTCACACAACCTTGTGCTAAAATGTATCCAAATGTAACATTTTTACATTCTCACTTACTGGACATCCTTTTGTTGGCGCTCTCACTTCGTGTCAGCACTTCCTTTTCCTGTTACAACACACAGTAGTATTTTTGTGTAGATTTCACAGTGTAATCTTGTTCTTCACGTAATCTTCACCCACCAGTTATATTTACTGTATCTTTAGGAATTTGCTGAGATTGTAGCTGACTCGCTAGCAGCACAGCCTCTTCACCTGTCCCTCGTCCACGTTCCTGCTCAGCGTGTCCCGGGTTTAGTTACTCCTCGGCCCTCATTAGTAATAACCAAATGTCACCTGTTTACGGCTCTGGACCCTTAAAAACCCATAGCTCGCCAGGCCGTTGGTGGCCAAACGTTGGTGGCACACTTACAGACGTTAAACATCAGCATAAACTCATGTTTAAAATAAATATTTGTTATTTGACTCGTGCTGATATTTGCTGATGTTTCTTTTCTTTGCAGGAGAAGACGTGTGAAGAATCGACATCGTTTGATCTGACTCCCTACGACGTGGCCTCGGCCATCACTGCTGTGGACAGGCTGCTTTTGGAGCAGGCTAAAGAACTCAGCCACACAGACTCTGTGAAAGAAGGCTTCGCTGTAGACTCTCTCAGTTCTGGTGAGAAAACCTGAGGTTATACACATGTTCCTAACAGACTTTTACATTCAATATATAGACTGTGTAGTTTTGTATACATGTCATAGTATTTTGGGCTACTGTATACTGTATACTGGGGGCCAAAGCGGAGAGAAAACGATGCTTTTTCAAAGGAAAACGTGTTAGTGTGGACGCGGCCTCACTCTTTTTAAGTTGTGACTTATCTGTAGCTCACCTACAGATGGATCAGTTTTCACACCGGCTACTGTATACTTTAAAGTTTGGATCAACTTCTTCTTGTTAAGTCTTTCCTAACTGTATTAGCCTTAGTTTTTGGTTTTTTTTTTATCATTTTTATTTAGGAAAGCAAGTAAAGGATTATCAGCTGCAGGTCTTTTGATATTTTATCTTTTTTTTTGTTTTAGGTTTAAAATTAGATTTGTGCACCGTTGCTAAAGTCAAACGTAAGTATGTATTAAAGAGTCGTGGAGTCGTCGTCCTGTTAGTTGGTGTTTGAGGTATTTTTCATAACTTGTTTTCTGCTTTAACAGAGATACTCTTGGATCTGGAAGCTGCCATAGATTCCTACGATGTTCCGAGTGATAAAGGCATCACCAAACCTGGAATGTAGGTGGCAGCAGTGCTACTTCATCTGTTTGAGTTGCCCATTGTTAACTGATTGTGCAGTTCTTCCACACATATGAATAAATAAACCTCAAAGCATGCGTGGTGAGAGCCAGTCCAGGAAAATAATGAATGATATCCCAGCGTTTCCACCTTCAATAATGCTGCTTTGAAATATGATGGCATCATTTTTTAAACATTAACATTCTGATTCAGTAAAAGGACTGGATGTTACAATCCCTGATGATGCCTTGCTTTAAGTGGAGAAAATGTTGAGGGATGTTGTTATGAGGAAAGCAGCCCAGAAACTTTAGCAGTGGCACGCATCGCTGTGTGCCTCAACTTTCAGTCTTTTACCCAAGCTAATGTGCCACTTTGTTCCTCCTTGGTTAGGTTTAGGGATTAGAGATCTGATGGATTCATCGGGTGTTTCGGCCGTTATCACTAGACGGCCTCATCCACGGAGGCACTGCCAGGCTGGATCACACCCCGTGTGTGTCACTGGTTTATGTTAAATTATTATTTCTCTTTTTCTTTTTAGTTTTCTACAGTTTATCTTCCATCTATTCACCACCGCTGAGAGGTAATACTTACATCCCTAACATTTATGGAGCCTCACTTCTTTAAAGGGATAGAAAAGGTGACAGAGAGAAGTAAGACAAAAGGGACGAGATAGGACAGAGCAGAGAGGAGAGCTGGAAGGGCGCCGATCTGGCTTCCCACGCATCCCCGCTGGACCTGGCTGTACGCTCTACCTCCCCACTGGCTCCCAGGACGGGGGAGACGAGCAGAACAGAAATATGACAGTCTGTGTGTTATAACGTGTGTCTGTTCATGTTGTTTGTTCCCTGAATGATGTCACTGTCACTTTATGTTAAGGTCATGTGGAAAAGGCAAACAATGAAAGAGAGAAAACTGCTAAGGCAACAAAGTGAGACTCCAGTAGGTGAAAAACATCAGCGGGATGAGGGCAACAAATCAGACTTTAAGGGGTGAAGTCTTACAGGGTGAAAGAAAGTTTTTAAATTCCCCAGACAGACGGTCCACATTTGTTTTTACACATGGTCTAAATTTGTCATGAACCAGTTCAGGTAAGAAAGCACACGTCCCAGTTCTGTGTGTCGTATCAGTCGTGTGTGTCACGGCTGCCGGAGCGAGCCGCGAGGTGTAAAGGAGGAGGACCCAAGATGCAGGCAGGAGATGATGAGTGGAGTGATGATTTATTTACAAAAAGGAAAAGTGACAACAACAGGTGATCTACACATAAAACCTAAACTGGGAAACACTAAGAGTAACTAACATAATCAGGACATAACAAGCCAGGCATGGAGCACAGAGAGACGCAGGGTAACTTACGCAGGGTGAACTAAACAGACGATCCGACGAAGAGCACACACTGACACCCACTACAAATACACACAAAAGGTGATCAGGTAATGACACACAGAAGGGAGGCACAGCTGACACCAATCACACATGACGAGAGAGAGGGACACTGACACAGACTTTCAAAGTAAAGCAGGAAATACAAACACAACAACACGAAGAGGGCACAGAGGGAAGAGTACTAAAACACTAACATAAGAACGACCCTAAATATGAAAATAAAATACAAAATAGGGATAAACACAAGATGAAGGAAAAGAAACACAAAACACTGGGTCACCGACCCAGGATCATGACACAAACACACTTCTACAG
>VUQR01008013.1:0-19007 GCA_015108515.1 Hemichromis elongatus | reverse complement strand
TCCATTCTGAGTGGAAAAAAGTGTGTGTGTGTGTGTGTGTGTGTGTGTATGTGCATGCTTTGTCGCCTCACTGCTGCCGCTCCGCTCTTCCCGTGCAACAAATTTTATGCAACGTCGGGAGTCCGGGTCCAGCAAGGAGCCAGTGCTGCCGTGAAAACACAGGAGAAAATCGGCTACATGCCAGGTTGTCCCCTTCCCGCTGTGCACGGCTGCTGTCACGAGCATTGGTGTGAATTAAGCTGGACTCCGGGCCTAGGCTTGTGTGTATGTCTGCGCGCTTGCAGAGGCGTTCGTGGCTGTGAGATAACGTTCGGTGGTGCCGCTCGTCCACACCCACTTGATCGGCTGCTTGTGGTTGATCCATGTGCGGTGCAAAATGTGAGGATCAAAGATCGTCAGCGCCAGATGATCCAGTGGTTGCTGTCACATCGTTGGCGGCTGTCAGGCGACAGCTACATGCAGCTTTTCAGGGATCGCTCTGAGACTTTGGCCGGCCTTGGCCTGTAGGAACTGGACAGGTTGTATGTAGAAATACTAGGATGCTGTGTCTTATAAGTTGCATGTGTTTGCTTATTGAATGTGCTCACACAGCTTGAGCATAAATCTGCATGTTTCCCCCCACCTTATAGCCTATACAGTATTCACTGCACAGATTTGTGCTGTTCCTCTGAGCACATTCAAGAGGAAAGTGTCAAAGGACTCTGTATGCACGGTCTAATAATAATATTATACCCGAAGGACTCCTCAAACTCCACTGGTGTACCCTCAGCTCTTAAGGCAGCATGCTGCTGAAGTGACAAACAGCCAGGCTGCTAGAGTTTGGGAAACTGTCATATGACTACAGAGCTGGAGAAATCTCCGAGTCAGTGGGCCTTAGCCTTTATGTTGCTGCTGTGTTTGTAGAAATCTGATGTGACAAAAGTTGGGGCAGTCATGCTGAAAAAAGAGGGACGGCTGCAAGATTAGAGCTGAGTTTGTACAGGGTGGAAGTAGATTTAACTCTTTTGAAAACAGAGCTGTCAGGGCCTGTGAGTGCTCATTTTATTTAAGGAAGAGCTGTGTCCTCTATCTGCAATGCAGTTATATACAACATGCTTGTGTGCAGACAATATGTCCGTTTATAGTGACAGCATAGCTGGTCATCAGTTTCCATCAGTCGTATAAATGTCAGTGACTGATCACATATGAGCCAGGTGTTTATACAGATGCACAATACTTACTGTCTTTACTATCTATCTAGTAGAATCCTTTGATGCGGGTCCTGCCATGGCGACACCTCCAGGCACTTCTCTGGAAAATATAATAGGATTATCTAAACTTAAATTATCTTAACTGAAATCTCATTGGTTATTTTGACGTTAAAAATGCTGCACATGTCCAGGTAAAAACTGCCTGAAAAGTTCAATGCCTTTGCCCCAAGTTTGATCAACGTTTTTAAATAGGTCCCCCGACCACCACAGAAGTTACACTTCTGCCACCGTCTTTGCTGTACCAAAGATTTCAGTCTGCATCCTTTAAACCTGCAGTTCTCATACAGAGGGGTGGGGTCCCACTGGTGTGACAGAGTCGCTATAAACAACAAACAAAAATACAACGTAAAGCTGAATGAAGTAGATTCTTGTAAGGGGAAAAATGTTTACTGGGCTGTCTTGGTGACATTTCCTTGATTCAAACTGAGATGTTTTGGTTAATGACAGAACATATTTAGCTAAACATATGTGTGTTTGGTGCTAAAGTAAGATTTTGGCATGTCTGCCAGTTTTCTGGCGTAGCAGCCACGAGGTGTGAGTTGAGCCAGGCCTGGGGTGGCTTGAAAGACACACACACACACACACACCTTTTTTTTTTGGTGCTGGAGCCCAACGTGCTCTCCTGGCTGTGTTTTGTTATGCACTTTACTTCTAGAGTTTAACATAAATTATTTTGTGATTTTCATTAATTTATTTCTGCATATGTACAGCCAGTGATTTAAAAACTTTTAGAGGGTTACAGGTGTACCACTGGTGACCACTAGTATTTTTAGCAGCAACAACTTTAAGTAATTGTTTTCTGTGTGACAATATCAGTCTGTCACATCATTGAGGGAGAATTTTGGCCCACTCTTCCTAACAGTGTTGCTTCAGTTCGTCTCTTTTAAGATCCTGCCACAGCGTTTCACTCATCTTGAGGTCTGGAAATTAACTGGGTCATTGCAACATCTTAGTTTTTTTCTTTTTCAGCCATTCTGTTGTAGATTTGCTGCTGTGCTTGGGATCATTGTCCAGTTGCGTGACCCAGATTGGGCCAAACTTTAGCTGCTGGACAGATGGCCTTACATTTGACTCAAGAATACTTTGGTATACAGAGGAGTTCATGGTCAACTCAAAGACTGCAAGGTGCCCAGGTCCTATGGCTGCAAAGCAAGCCCAAATGATCACCCGTCCAACACTGTGCCAACAGTGCTGATATGCTCTGCTTTTGTTAAATGTATCATGTAAGCAGTGCTGCAATGTCCTTTTTAGACAGAAGAGGCTTTCTCCTGGCAACCCTACCAAACAAGCCATATTTGTTCAGTCTTTCTCTAATAGTACTATCATGAACTTTAGCATTTGACATTCTGCCTGTTAGAGTCTAAGATCTACGTAGCTCTTGGGTTTTTTGCAGTTTCTCTGAACACTCATGGTGTGACCTTTGGGATGTCCATTCCTGGGAAGATTGTGGCCTTTTGTTAACACACACACACACACACACACACACACACACACACACACACACACACTAGCAGCAATATGTACACAGCTGATCTAAGCATCTCCTGGCTGTTTAGTTATTGTTATGCCTGCTTATGAAATGATGTTCATCCAGCCATCACTACAGATTGAATATCAGACTCATGGTTCTGTCCCAGGGCATTTAAGCATTGCTGACAGCTTGTGACCACCAACAACTGTATTGACCCTAGAAGTGATTCTCGTGCCATATTTGCATATCTTCATTTGTTGTTTTAAGGTTTTTAAATTTAAAACATACATTTTTTAAAACATGAAAAAGTGACATCTAAACATTTTACGAACCCTGTTTAAATATTTAACCTTCACGTCTTTTCCCTCTTCTTCACCAGCAACTTGCGTGTTATGCCACCAGAAGCACAGGATCAATGAGTATAAGAGGACTTCAGAGACAGTCAAAATGCAGCCACAAATCACAGAGGCCATTTTCTGCATCATTTCCTCCTGACATCCTCTATAGGAGCTTCGTCCCCATTCTTGTTTAGGCAGGCATGGAGGGGCTTAATGTGCAAACATACAGTATGAAGCTCGTTGTAGTCTTTAAAGAAGATGCGCAGTAGAGAGAAAGCAGGATGCTGTAACATCCCTGAGTGGAGGTGACAGATGTGTTATCTGCATAGGCAGCTGTTTAAATGAACTACATGCTGGAAAAACAATCCGTATGATGTATAAATGGATCTTATTAACTCTTAAGGAATTTGCAGAAATAATTTGTTTTTGTATATTCCCTCATTAGCACACCACCATTATTGTAAAAACCCTCCATTTTCTGTGGAAATGAACAAGCAGAATAGAAACATGCCTGCATTGTCAGTATTGAATTTGTACAGTGCAAAGATTTGCCCACATAATGAGCATGGACTTGCAGCGTAAGTGTGCCTAACAACATCCTCCTGGCATACTTGTATGTATATGTATACGTGAATGTAATTGCTTCAGTGAACAGCTGTCTGGATCAATAGCAGACAGCGGCAAGCTGAAGAATGAGTCTGTCCATTGGCTCAGATAAGCGAGAGGCTTCCCATCTCATTCACTGTTGCAGGCTTGTTCTGTCCCGAGCTCGGTGCTCATCGGAGTAAAGTGGGCAGCTGCCCAGATGCCACAAGAAAAGTTGGGATTAATCCATGGCTCCAGGCTTAAAAAGGACCCATGTGTCAAAAATCTTGCACAAAATCTTCCACAAAAAAACTCAAGCAAAGTAGTATTATTCCATCACAGGAGTACTACTATAAATGACTTTCCTTTATTAATGTATCTGTTGTGTAGTTTTTTGTTTTTTTTTACTAGTCATCAAAAATACAGAAATATTTATTCACAAATTAACACATTAAAATTATTTGGTTTTGTGTAAACAGCATTTTTGGCATTATTGCTTGCCTTTAATAAGTTTGCTCAGATCTCTAGAGAACTGAAATAACAGTGAAGCTATCGTCTATAATGGGGGACTAAAAGCAATTTTTACCTGGGGGACATGCCTGAGCTGCAGTGCGATGGCAGCTATTTAGTCACTGCAGTGGAAGGTATAGTTTTAGTAGTTTTAGCTTTTTTAAAGCTCTGTGTTTAAAACATGTAAGCCCTGGCTGCTGAAGTTGCATACACTGTAAACCCACAAAATCAGATGCCTTTGCCAGTTTTTAGGGTCAGTGGAATCAAGGTGTTAGCACAACAATTAGGTGTGTTTGGTCTCTATCAGCTCTTGCATTAAACAGCTGACTCTTTAGCTTATAAACGCTCTATATGCTCTCCAGGCAACAGGTGAATGTCTGTCTGCATGTCTGCGGTGTACAGTGCTCACAGGGATGCCTATAGGGCTTTTTTTTTATCATTGCTGCTAAAAGCCACGTTTTAGAGGTGGTAAAGGTTTGGACTGAGCAAAAATGCCAAACAGTGAAATGAAATTCTCTACGAAGCCAGCCTCAGTGCCAGTATTGGCCCTAATACCTATAATAAATGTAAGCAATGAAACAACAGACAGTATAACATATGGGCATCACTACCGTATTTTCACTGTCACCACTGGTTTTTAAATCAGATGTCAATCTTGTCAGTCACAAGGTGCTAACCAGTGACCATATCCTGGATAATGATCTTTTCGAAAACAGAAAAGAAACTTTACAAGATGCTTAAAAAAGAAGCAAAAGCTAATCAGTTCCCAAACACTGCCACATGCTTGATGTAAGAGCAGAAATAAACAAGATTACTGGTACAAAAAGTGTTTTGGTATTAGCTAGTTTCCTCCCCTTATGGATATAACAATAAAGAATTTTGGCCCGTATGTGAGTGACACATATGTGCTAGTTGATTGCTATCTGCTAAGTCATTAAATTGGCCCTTTCAACTGTTGGTCCTTTTTAACAATTTTTTTTAATGCAGTTAGCTGACAGATATTATTAAGAGCTGGTTTGTGTGGTGTTTTGTTGACAATATACAATGCAAAGGGGAACAGTCATTTGCACAGTAAATCTTTAAAAGTCTTTGAGATACGCTCATTGAGCGAGTTTTGCGGTTAGATGTGATATTACACAGGAAGGAAATTCTTGCAGGAAGAGACGGTGGTAGTGGTGGTGGAGAGTCTGCATATTTATGTGCAGTGTTGTTATGGCACTTGAAAAGAAACTGTTTCTGAGTCTATTTAAGGGACTACTAGTGCCTGGCAGAGGGCAACAGGTCAAACAGTGAGAACTAGGATGCGATAGATCCTTTGAGGCACCTGGAGGTAAACAAGTCCTGCAGGCACCACTGAGCTGTGTTGATGATCTTCTGAAGCTTCATTCTCTCTACTTCTGTGCAGTTCCTGTTTCACACTGTGATACGATATGTCAGTAAAGTCTCTATGGAGAAGCCATAAAAGGTCACAAGCAGCTTTTGGCCCAGGTTGTTCTTCTTGAGCACTCCCAGGAAGTAAAGTAGCTGCTGTGCCTTTTTGGTTATCTGATGGGGTATTCGCAGTCCAGGATATGTCAGCAGAGATAAAGATAACCAGAAATTAGTAGGCTGAGATCCTCTCCACACTGTCACCGTTGATGAAGAGTAAGGCTGTTCTTCCTGAGGTCGAGGTTGATTTCCTTTGTTTTCGGGGTGTCCAGTGTCAGGTTGTTTGCTGAACTCCAAACTGGCATTTTCAGTATCTTATCCTAGGTAGACTCATACCACTCTGAAATGAGGTGGTATCATCTGCAAATTTGCTGATGGTGTTACTGGGGTGGACTGTAGTCTTGGGTGTAGAGGCCAAAATAGCAGTAGACTCAACACACAGCCTGTTGGAGAACCAGTGCTCAGTGAGTGGAGGAGAAGTGGTGGCCAGGTTTTACTGTTTGAGGCTAATTTGTGAGAAAGTCCTTTTCCCAGTCAAACCTAAATTGGACAGCTTGCTGACCAGAATCTCTGAGATGATTGTGCTGAAGGCTGAGCAACAGTAAATAAAAAGCATCCTCACTTTGCTATTCTAGGTGAATCAGCACAGTATGGAGAGTCATGGCTTTTTCAATGGCTCATGATTGCTGCAGATTTCCAACAGAGAGGGATAAGGGCTTGTCTCAGGGAGCAGTTGAATATACCGATAAGGACATGTGACAGTTAGTCTTCACATGCTTTTACCTGGAAGCAGCAGGATTCCTCATGTTCACTGACCTGACCACTCCTCTCCCTTGATATTCCTGTGGGGTTAGTGTCTGGGCTCTGTAGGCCAGAGGGGGCTGAGAAGAAAAGACTGAGTTCTGTTGTGATGTCTCAAATTGTCCATGGATTTTGGTTGCAAAATCTGTTAGTTGGTGATATCCTGTATTCCCTGTCAGAACTGTAGCCAGTTATTTTGGTTGGTGTAAAATGTTAGCATTATTTTTATGTACAGTAAATATAGAAAGTACTAAAAATTAAAGTGGCCAAATATATAAGGTTATACAAGGCTTGTTCTTACCACAGTAGTGATTAGTACTTATTCTAAGATGGTAAAAAAGTAACAAAAAGGTTGATTTGTTTTAACTGATTCAAGTGCTACAGAGATATAAAATGTCATGTATCTGCTTGTTTGTTTTTTTAACCAGATATCTAGAAGGAGTTTAAAATGAAAGGGTTTCTGAGTAATACTGTGACATGAGATGAAATGCTTCAGACGAGTGGCCCATTGTGTAATGACTAAAGTGTACGGAGTCTTTTTCGACATAAGCGATTAGGCTTGTCCTTTGTTGTCAGGTAATAGGCCCAAGGCTATGAGGTTGTCCTGTCAGGGGAGTCCCATGGCTTACTCAGGGCTAACATACTTTGATGTAGTCATGTAGCCCAAAAAGCTTTAGGAGCTTTTACTAAACCTCTCATTAATTTATTTATAAAGGAGCCTATAGTGTACTGTAACGTGTCAAAACTCTGGAGGATTCTCATCCACGTCCCCTTTAATTATGCTTGATACAACTGAAAGCCATGCAGAGCACTGGGGCGGGGTGATGTGAAATATTTTGTCGCACTTTGTTTATTTTGCTTTGCGTTTTTATCATGGTATTAACTGTAGTGGGACGGCACATTTTCCAAAGGAGAAATACTTGCAGGGACAACGGCTCCATTGTTAAAGCGTGGGTCGAGGACGACGATCGTGTCGCACCTCTCTGAGAGGCTTGCACCAGTTTGAGCTCAGCGCTACAGCATCTCCAAGTGATGCTTTACAGAGGACTGGCATGAAGGCTGTGATACACCTTGAGTCATTCTCCTCCTCACACCTCCGAGCAAAACAAATCTTTGTCGGTGAGCGCAAGCACACAAAAATAAATCTGAAGTGACTGCGTGATAGAACCCCAGTGACAGCCTGTGAAACAAAGACTGCGAGACTGAGGGGGTATTTTGCTTGTGACTTGTCGCTTTTATTATTTATAAATGAATTCAGACCATCATTTGGTGTTTATCCTTTAGAGCTGAACCTTTAATAGGCATATCATTAATGCAGCCTGAGGGCCAGCTCATGATTTATGCACATGGTGCAGAGATTGAGCTTTCTGTTGCAGTCGCTGCAGCACAGGCTTCATTGTCCTCAGGCAGGTACTGTAAGGAGAAACTCCAGCTACTGTGAAGACAGTTCAGTCAGAGACTTTTAAAATCGCTTACAAGAACCTTAATGACCAATAATAGAAAGTAGCTGTACAGTTGGAACAATATCCTCAGTAATAAACACATAAACAGGGGTTTAAACCTGAGCTTGATCAACAATAACAAAAATATAGCACATAAACAGGATGTTGTGGCTTTGGATAGAGCCGAGTGAGAAGTGTGTACACCTGCTTAGAAACGATTTGCTGATGTGAATAAGGCAATTATTGTGCGGCATGAATGCAGCAGCTGATGCCAATCAGTTACTTTTTTCTCAGGCCTCGTCAGTTGCAGATGGTTTAGCCAACCTGGACTATTTTCAGCAATTATCTCCTCCTGTTCAATAATTGTTAGATTTTGAAAAAATAGCATTAACATTTGATATCTCTCTAAACAAATGCTTGCATGTCTGTTCTTTATCTGTTCTACAGCATTGAGGTTGTAGACACTTGACATGACAGCTACCTGCATGTGAGGCATTTAGTGAACACCGGTAAATTGTAGTGATTACTCTCACCAACAAAAAACTACATTTTGAGCATGTGGGAAGAGTTCACCACATACTACTTGGGTCAACCTGGTTATGTTGTAGTAAGCTAATTCATAGCCAGTTTATATTTCATTTTTTAGCAATTTCCTTTGTTAGCGTGCCTTTCAGGCTCACTTTATCTGTTTTATATTAATTAGCAAAGAACAATCCTTTAAGTTGTTGTGTCCTTAAATTTCTGTTGTTTTAAAGCAGTACTTTTACATGTGTGCATGTCTCTTTGCACTCACAGCAACCGTTTGGCTGTATGGATGTATGGTAGTGGATTTGGTACCATACACAGCGAGAGAATCCTGGGATGTATCCATCAGCTAGCTGGGGCCTGTCTGTGTGCATGTTATCCCTATGCCTGCATGGGTTCTCTCTGGGCAACCCAGCTTCCTCACACAGTCCAGCGACTGGTTAATTAGTGGCTCCAATTGCCTGTTGGTTTAAATGAGTCCCTCTTTGTTAGCCATTCAAGAGACTGGCACATGGTATGGCCACCTTTTATCCCACGACAACTGGTAAAGCCTCCAGCCCAACCACAGCCCTGAACTGGATAAACTGCATGGATGCATAAATTGAAAATAATCTGGGTTGCACTTCCCTAAACACAAATATGAGTAGTTACAATAATTATCTCTAATCATAATCATCATCACTATTAAAATGTTTTTATGTAATGATATGTTAGTTAGCCATGTGGAGCCCACTTTAAGCATGCTAGATACTTAAAAGAAGCTCATTCAAGTAAAGGATAATCTGAAAACACAACTGAATTAGACATGCATGACATAGTTTCAAAATTCATTTCAAGAAAACTTGCAATAATAATACCCGTAATGTTTTTTTCCTCAGACTGAACTTTTTAAACTTGCTTCTCAAAACCCTGCTTTTTCACTATATAACTGCATCAGTAATTTCCATCCACCATTTACTCTTCCTGTCATATGGAAAACAGCCAGCCAGTGCTCCGGTGGACTCATTTGTTTACATCTGGGTTGCCCATCACCAGCTGCTGGTATTTTCTCCTTTTAAGGCTGGTTGTACTCAAGTGGTGAAACAGGTTTAGCAGCACGTTTTCTTGTATATATATCGAGGTTGTTAAAACAGATATTTTTAGGTACTAAATTTTCGTACAAGGCTGACACGAGGCTCTTGCATCTCTCTCAGACATGCCTGGCTTGTGTGCACTATGGAATGTAAACACATGGTGTTGCTATAGTAACAATATAACAATATGAAATTTTTATATCATGTAAAAATTTATACTGGTATTGTCGTACATGATATGAGATGACGCGAATTTTTAAAAAAAATTGTTGTTTACTTTCTAATCTTAATTATAGTGCTTAATAAAAACAAGAAAACACAAATACTTTAGAAACTCAAAATAATCTTTTTATTTATTAGGAAAATAACAGACTTAATGTATGTTTTTATATGCAAATTTCAGCACAGTGGTCAGAAATGAATCATGGATAACATTCGGCCACTAATACATTTTTTTATGTTAATAAATCAAAGTAAATAACTTAAAAAAATGTTGTTCTGCTTTAATATTTTTCTTTTCTTTTTGTGTAAAATATGAATTTGAAAATTAATGGATAACAACATAAAATTTAAAATATCCTATTTTGAGCAAAGAGCTTGAACATACCGGCTGATTAAGCATTACTTAAACACATAAAAATGATTTTAGTAATTACCAATACTGTTAATTCAGGACAGCTGTGGCCAAACCCTTGCATTGAATGGTTGTCTAATAAATTTCTAATCACTATATGTTATCAATCCTGTGATTAAAAACAGCCCCTTTCAATCAAAGCTCAAAATTACTAGTTTGCAGATTACTTCAGTATCAAAACCTGTTATTCCCTCTTTTTCTTAGGAAACACTTTCACTCCCTCTATCTGCCCTGTTCCTACTCACTCTCACACCTCTGTGTGTCCTGATAGATTTCTCATTCTTTATTAATACTTTTGTATATCTTTATATGTCTCTATCTTCTCTTTGAATTGGACTCTTTTCACCTTTGACATATTGCTTGATGTGCAGAATCCCCGTGGGAGGATAGACCAGGTTTCACTTTTAAACAAACCCTGACTTCATATTACCACCCCAATGTAAACAGCAATGAATAAAGAGTCATTTATCCCTAATACCATAACTTTCACTCTTTGACCTTGTTGTACAGGACCACAAATTGGAGCCCTCATGCACTCAAATAGGTCATAGGTTTATAGATTGTTGACTGGACTTATTGAGTCTTGTTTGACTGTCTGAAAGCTTCTGTGGGTTTAAAAATGATATTTGTACATTAGTATGTACTGTAAATATGAAATAGCTGTGAGTTCTAATTAGAACTTTTTTATAATTGACTAATTAAACTATAAATACTCTGCCTGGCCAAAAGAAAAGTCACCACCTTAGTTAATTTAATTAATAAAAATTGAGCCACTCTCCTATCACCGTGACAAGCTCAGACAGACAGACAGAAATAAATGTTGTGACACTGCATAAGCTTGTAGAAATGATGCCTAGCTAAATTAACATTGGCTTAGTTCTGCCAGAGTTTTCTTCCTGTTAAAAAGGAGTTTTTCCTTCCCACTGTCACCAAGTGATTGATCATTGTCTGACTTTTGGGGTTGTCTCTCTATTATTGTAGTCTCTAGGCCTTACAGTATAAAGTGCCTTGAAGCGACTGTTGAATTGAAATCCGTATTCATAATATAAATGGTAAATGAATTGGACTAAGTGTAGTGTGTTTCTATAAAAAGCTATTCTATTCTATTCTATTCTATTCTATTCTCAAGGTATGTAGAAAAGCATCTCTTAATGAACAGTATGTCAAACCTTGAAGCAGATGGGATACAGCAGCAGGCAACCACACCGGGTGCCTGAGCCATCAATGACTATAATTATCAATAACTAATGAAGTGGCCAGTAATATAATTTTGGGAACTAACCTTTGTATTTGGCAGTACATTTGGGCTTGGAGCCTTTTGCATGTAAATCAACTGTTTAATGAAATATCTAAATGCACAATAAAAAGATGATTTTAACCACGTTTGCATATTGGAAGTTTAAAAAAAATCTATACATAATTAACTTTATTAAGAATTAATACTGATTAGCTGTTTAGAATGTGTGGTCTGTTGATATGTCTGTTTGATACCCTTTGTGAGGGTAAAACGAAAGATTTTTTGCGTTTAATATTGTATTGTAAATACCTTATACATGCTTACTGTGCTGCTTAATGCTGAGTAGTGCACTCTCTCAGTGATATTTTGCCATTGCGCTGCGTGGCTGCTCTGTAGGATCATTATTATGGAGCCATTCTGAATCTGCTCGAATCCCAAAATAGTACTGAAATACAATTGTAGCTTTGAGGTTTTTGCAGATGTGATCAGTGCAGTTACGAGAACGTAGGCTATCATAAAGCATTCCCTCACATTTCTAGTGCTTCTACTCAGTTTTAAAGGACAGCTTGTAAAGCTGATCTGTGTTTGGCCACACAGCCTTTCACTTGGCAGTTAAAGGTTGCAAAATGTTTGAGGCAGATGGGATAGCTGATCTGATGGGACTGATAGCTTTTTGTTGTTACTGACGGTCACTGAAGTGGAGTTGATGAGTTAAAAAAAAGAGCATAGCCTAAAAGTGATTGAGACAAGATGCTGCCACCTACTTTAAAGCAAACAATTACATTTTTATCTCTTTTTCCCCCTCTGTTTCATGTCATATAGCAACTGTTTTGTTTCAATGATGTCCATCTATTGAGGCCAAAATATGCTTTTTGTACATATGAAGTAAATTATGTTCCTAATAGTTTCGATTTTATATTTGTAATGTCTGCTATTGAGTAGTTCACAATAAAGAAAATTAAATTCATTTATTTTCAATGTTTCAGCTGAGCTCCAATGACAGGATGTGACATGTGGCTAAAAGCAGCTTTGGTTCCTTCCTTTTCCTGCCTGTTTAAATACCTCACTGAGTAATTTTAAGCAGATGGGAATGCCTGCTCACTGCAGTGCAGTGACTGTGTCTGTGAAATCCTCCTCCTTTAATAAATGGGGACGCCTTGCCAGTACACTCCCTGATCCAGCCTTACCAGACGTCTAATAACAGTCTGTGCGACTTCTGGGGATTTCCAGTGTATAAGCCCACTGTGAAGAATGGTCTGCATCTGGGATTTGTGATTGTGCTCCCAGTGCCTGCTGCTTCACTCATTAATAGCTGCTGTAGAAGTTTCTGAGAGATAGGAGATCTGAGAGTTGGTTCTGGTTAAAGCGCCAGTGTTGGGTTTTACTCTCACTTGTTCGTTAGATTTAGGAGCTAAAAACTACTTGGCGAGGCTTAGGAAAAGATTGTGGTTTGGGTTAAAATATGCCTCTTCACCACATTAACCCTTCATGTTGCTGGTGAGTGTTTAAATGTAACTCCTGTACAACCATCGGTGTGTTGCGATGCATAACCAGCTGTGTCATGGCACCAATCCCAAAGGACACATGTAAGTATACGCTAAAGCCCAAAACACCAACACATTGTATCCCCTTTATAAATCTCAGTCCACCTGGAAATGTTCACCTGTTGATGAGCACGACTCCTAATGAAGATATGCTTTGTAATGTTTGGGATTTGAGCTATCACTGATTTATTTCTAGACTGTATTGTCTGACATTTACAGACTGGTAATAATTTGGCAGGTGAGACTGAAAAAGGCACCGCCTACCGCCGTGTCTCCAGTGGGCTTTGTTCAGTGCAGCAGCAAATGGGATGCAGCAGTCTGATACAGATCCATTTAAACAGTCTTAAATTTAAAAAGCTGGAAATAATTATTTTATAAATAAAGAAACATTGGGCTTGGGCCTCATTGACAGGGGTCTAGAGACCCATCCGTGACACCCTGCATACCTCTGGTTGCGAGGGAAAAATGTATTTCCATCCTGACTGGTTGGCAGTTATAAATCAATCGCATAGAGGGATCAAAAAAACAAAAAAACAACAACTTTTGATTGCTTTGCTTGCTCGTAGGTTGTTGTTGTTGTTGCCTGTGGTTTGCGTGGCAGACGTCAACTGGTCTGCAAATACTCACTGACTAACCACATGCGGTAGTAAAACTTAGCGAAATAGCGACTGATTTCTGTCAAAGTAAAAGTTGTGCCGTACCATGAAACCTTTAAAACAGGGGTGGGGGAACTCCAGGCCTCAAGGGCCGGTGTCCTGCAGGTTTTAGATATCAACTTGGGTCAACATATCATTAGTTCATTACCAGGTCTGTGGAGAACTTCAAAACATGTTGAGGCGGTAATTTAGCCATTTAAATAAGCTCTGTTGGATCAAGGACACATCTAATACCTGCAGTACACCAGCCCTCCAGGCCTGGAGTTCCTCCACCCTTGTTTTAAAAGGTGCAACTTTGACTTTGAAGACAAACGGTTTCTGTTTCTGGTTTTCTTTCTCATTTTTTTAAGCGAGCAGTTGCTGTGTTCCATGAAAACTTGTGGGTGATCGTGGCAGTCTACAATCGCTAGGAGGTTTTTACTACAACACTGCATACCTCTTTGTGAGCAGTTTCACCTAGCAACAGAAAGCAACAAATTAAAGGCTGGAAGTTAACTGGTGGTTACAAGGGGGTCCCTGGCCTTTCTTTAGCAATCACAATGACTGTTGGCATCCTTCAGCAACTACTCACCAACAGCTCAGGGAATATAATTTTTTCCTAGCAACTGGTGGTTGCCAGGCTCTATTTGACTGAAGTCTTAAACACTGCTTTTTAAAAAGGTTTTATAAGATAAAATGTAGCAAACAACAACAACAGGACTTGTTTCTAAATGACAATTTGCTACAGATATTATTTAGTGGATGTGTAGGCTCAGAGTGAGGAGCTCAGTATTTTTGTCAGTGCACTGGTGTTTAAGACTTGAGCAGAGAACTGAGCTTTACAGTAATTAGAGAAGCTGATTCGGGGAAACCAGGAAAGGATAGTGTGCTGAATTTTTATTTCATCGGGGGCTTCAACTTCTCGGTAATTAGATAAAAAATTAATTCTGTATTCTTGCAGTGACCCACACAGCTCTGCATCTAAATAGCAAATTGAAAAAGTAATAAAAAAATAATTTTGAATATTTTAAGTTTCTGAATGCAATGTTTTTTTGTTTGTTTTTTTAACCCAGAAATGCATCAAAGGAAAAGTGGTCTGTTGTACTCTTTGTTAGTGTTGAAGTTTTACTTTGCATTTCTAGTCTTGTCTTCATAATCTACGAAGGCTGTGTTAGAGGGCTGCTACTCTGATAACAGATATCAGGGTTTTGTTTTGTTTTGTTTTGTTTTTAACTACTGTGGGTTACCAGATCCCTTTGTAAAGGATTTAGCCTTATCCAGTCTGACCTCTTAGACATAAGACTGGAAAATGACCTTGGCACTAATAAGCACTCTCACTAATGGATCCATTTCCATTTCCCCACCATTCCCCGAGTACCAGTGGAAGAGCTTGCTTTTTAATCCTTGGTGAAGTAAAGGTTTCGTGTTTCTTGACCACTACACTCATGGATTATGATTCCAGCTGAGAGAGACAGACTTTGATTTCTTCAGTGTTCAGACAGCTGGAGTAGTAAATATTGAGAGTCATGCGGTGAGGACATTAGGAAAACTGTTCTCTAATATTGTAATCAAGATTAGCTAAATGTAACAATAACCAGGATTTGCAACCCCAATTCCAGAGAAGTTGGGTAAATTATAAATAAAAACAAAATGTAATATTTTGCAGATCTCAGAAAGGACATAAAAAAAAAGATATTTACCACTGTCTGACATCTGTCTGTAAACAGCTTGGAAATGACAAAAGCCAGTTTTGGGGCTTTTGGGAGAGGAATATTGTCCTGCTCCTGTCTGATAGAGGATTATAGCTGCTCAACAGTCCTGGAACTTCTTTGTGGTATTTTCTTTAAATTTTAAGATTCTCCAAATGTTTTTCGCTTTCAGTGAAAGGTCTGGACTGCAGGCAGGCCAGTTCAGCACCGGGGCTTTTCTACTATAAATTCATGCGGTTGTGATAGATGCACTATGTAGTTTAACATTGTCTCTCTAAAATATACAAGACCTTCTCTGATAATGATGTTGTCTGGATAGGAGCATTTGTTGCTGTAAAACCTGTATATACCTTAAAGCACTGATGGCACCTTTTCAAATGTTGAGGCTGCCAATTTCATAAACGCCGATGCTCCCCCATACTACCAGAGATGCTTTTGAGCTGAGCACTGTTAACTAGCCGGATGATCTCTGTCCTTTTTGGTCTGGAGGACAGAGCGTCCATGTTTTCCAAAAAAGAATTTGAAATTTTTGACTTGTCTGACTACAGAAAACTTTCCCACTTTGCCTCAGTCTGTGAAAATAAATCATGTTTACACATAGCTTATTCTTTGCTTTTGCCTGCATTTATGAGTGCACAGTGAACTGTGTTCACAGACTTTGATTTCTGGAAGTCTTCCTGTTCTCATGCAGTGATTTCCATCACAGAATCATGCATATTTTTAATGCAGTGCCACTTGAGAGACTAAAGATCACAGACGTTCAATATTTGATTTTCAAGCATGTTTTGCGCACAGAGATTTCTCCAGATTCTCTGAGTCTGTTGTTTATATTTTGCACTGTAGATGATATATTAAAATTCTTCTTCTTCTTGTAGACATAGTATTTTACAGGTTGTTGAACGTCTGCCCATGTGAATAAAATATGGGTTTATGACAAGTCCCAACTTTTTTCAAATGGGAGTTGTATGTGGCAATGTTGCAGGGAAAAGATGTGTAGTGTTGTTGGAAAAGGCACGTTGTTTTTTTTCCTTGTGTATTTTGGAAGGTGGTTCTTGGCACCTCTTTAGTTGACTTGATTCCGTTGCCTTTGAGTAACTTTATCTTAGTATATGTTAGAAATATACTTGTATTAAACTGACAAACTTTAACTTGAATTTTCGCCCTGTCTTTAGGACCTTAGGAAAGGCAACCATGGCATGATGAAGTGAGACGACCAGCTGAATGTTGCCACTCAGTAAGGTCATGTGATTGACCTGGCTCTTCTTTCCTGCTGATGTCCTGTATTTGCCCTGTTCTCACCATGAGAGGATCTGTCAGGTGCTCGACCTCAGTGCCCTCAGACTGGCGCTACCGTTGTGCTGCGTGAGCGCCCCCCCTCCTCCGGCAGTTACTGCACGGAATGGCATCTTTGGACCTGCCATACCGCTGTCCTCGCTGCGGGGAGCACAAGCGCTTCCGAAGCCTGTCGTCGTTGCGTGCCCACCTGGAGTACAATCACACGTACGAGACCCTTTACGTCCTCTCCAAATCCAACAGTGTATGTGACGCTGCTGCTCTGCTGCCCCTAGTGGCTGAGGGAGCTCTACTCACACCCGCCAACAACAACGATCCTTTTGAGCCACTTCGGCCTTCCGCTTTAAAGGAGCGGCGCTTTCCTTGCCGTGAGCTTCCCTGTGCAGACGACCTGAGTTTGACCCCAGCTAACTCCAACACTGCAGCCCGGTATATTCCTAATGTGGAGTTTCCCCTGGGGGAGATTTTTATGAAAAAAGCCATGACATCCACAGATCCAGGTCCCCATGGAAACCCCAACACAGCTGTGGCGGTGGCAGCTAATGTAGCAGCCAGTGCAGTCGAAGCAGCTTACGAGGAAGGCCTGGCCAGGCTAAAGGCGCGGGCGTTTGAACGGCTGGAGCTAGATGAGAGGCTGGAGAAGCTGTCTGAAGAGGTAAATACACTAAACTTAACGGAATCAGAATAACGTTTATCAGAAAAATGTGTCCATAAACAGAACTGTGCAAAAAGTCACCTCTAATTTCTTTATATTTTTCCCTCCAAGGAGTAAGACTTTCTTGGAATCTTTTTTTGAAGTGGTCTTGAGCGATAGCTCTCCAGGCTTGCTGAAGGTCTTTCTTTGGACATTGGATGCTTTTCACTCATTTTTAGTCCACTTCTTCACATATCCTTCTTTCTTCCTGATTCCTTTCACTTTAATGAGATTTTCTCAAATGCACTGGAGCATCCTCACAGGATTACCCTCCCACCACCGTGCTTCACTGTGGGGATGGTGTTCTTTGAGTTGCACGCCTTCTCCTTCTTATTTTACACAAATGCAGCATCTCCACAGCAAAAGAGCTCTAGTTTTGTTTTTTCTAGTATAAGTAATGTATTTCAGTCTGCATTGAAAGTGTCTCTTCTGCAGAAGTGAAGATTTTCTTGGTTTGCAACCTCACAGTCCATTCCTGTGCAGGGTCCTAGTTATTGCCTTTTTGAGGCTGTAATTTGTGACTTGCCTAAGTCATTCACTAGTGGCCTGGCAGTTGTTCTGGGATTTTTAGACACCTTATTCTTTACCACAGTCTTCAAAATCTTTCACCTTCTATCTAAGCAAGACTTGTGCTGTACTGCGTGGTTCTTGATGATAATTCTCACTCAGGTTATTGATATTTTGACACATTGGGATAACTTTGTATATCCATCTCTTGCTTTGTGAGAATCAACAAATCTTTTCTTGAGTCTAAATGGACTTCTTTTGTTTTTTTGGCTTTTTTTTCTCTGATCTGACTTTCAAATGAAAACTAGTATGCTTAGAAATGCTCTGTTTAAAAAAAAATAAACACTTGGTAAAACTTTGACCAAAACTTTAAATTTTATACAGGGGGATAATAACTTTCTCCTCTACTGTAGGTGGAGCAGAAAATAGCGGCCCGTGTAGGCCGTCTTCAGGCAGAGCTGGAGAGGAAGAGCTCAGAGTTGGAGCGGGCCAAGCAGGAGAGCGAACGGCTGAGCCAGGAGAAACAAGACCTGGAGGACAAGGCCTCGGAGCTTTCTCGGCAGGTGGACGTCTCTGTGGAGATGCTAGCCAATCTCAAGCAGGACCTGGTGAACAAGGAGGCGGAGCTGAACCACAAACAGCAGTAAGTTAAATATACTGGTTCTCTGCTGTTCAACACACTTCAGTTGTTTACAACTGTGTAATTAAGTGCACTTAAACATCATGCTAAAGAAAAACAGCAGTCCATCCAAAAATTAGAAAACAAAACATTTTAAAAGGCACATAAGAAGTTAAAACAAAATGGCACACAGTATCACACCTTTTACCTGCTTACATACTTTGATCCCCCTCATTGATTTCACTCCTAGATGGTCTGATCCAGGAGAGAGCTGCTACCCTGCTGTAGTTATCTTTATTTCTGTTTTCTTAAACTGTCCTTTCTTGGTATTATGCTACATATTAAATAAATATTACACATCATATTTAAGGATTAGATATGTATTAAAATAATATTTAAGGCAAAGACACTTGGAGCTGACTAAGTGTGCATTGGGGGTTTGGACTTCTTGGATTATTTCTACGAATGCAGATATTATGTGCAAAGTAACCAAAGTAGTTTAGAAATAATGTACAAACTACTTTTTCCCTCTGTAGCAGGTCAGACAAACACACACACACACACACACACACACACACACGCACACACACCCCCACACACACACACACACACACACACACACACCCACACACACACACACACACACACACACACACACATACTATCACTCAGCTCAACTCAACTACCTCAAAGTATTGAGACTGGACTTACA
>VUQR01008010.1:9865-29564 GCA_015108515.1 Hemichromis elongatus | reverse complement strand
CAGGTTTTAAATTTTGGTTCGATCAAGGTATAAGAAAAGTGTCTGATATATTTAGGAATAATACTCTTATGTCTTTTGAACAACTTAGAAGTACTTTTTCTATTCCTGTCAAACATTTTTTTAAATTTCTTCAATTAAGAAATTTTATCTTAACCACACAAGGTAACAGCTTAGAAATCCCCACCTACTCCTCTCTAGAGAACACAGTTATAAAGCATCTAAATGGGAGAGGCCAAGTTTCTGCATTGTACAAATTATTTATGGAAAATTCCAAAGAATCATCACAGTCTATTTTAGAGGCATGGAGGAAAGATTTGCAAATGGATATATCTGAGGATGGGTGGTATAAATCTTGCTCCTTGGCCCAGAGTCAGACAATTAACGTGCAATCTCAACTACTTCAATATAAATGGTTAACAAGACAATATCTTACTCCGTCAAAAATGCATTATTTTAATTCAAATATCCCAGACACCTGTATTAGGTGCTGAGTGGACAGGGGCACTTTATTTCACTGTATATGGGAGTGTCCACATGTGAAAATTTTTTGGGAAAAGGTAATAAATCTGTTGAGTCAAATTATCGGTGATGTGATTCCACTTCATCCTAAAATATGTATTTTAAATATATACCCGAATAATTCTGTACCTGCTGCAAACAATAGAGCGCTGTTAACAATTGGACTTTTGGAAGCCAAGCGATGTATTGCTATGTGTTGGAAAAACCAAAAAATATGTGGACTGTCTCAATGGCTTAATGGACTGACATTTACACTAACTATGGAGAAAATAACTTATGCATTAAGAAATAAACTGAACAAGTTTTGGGCCATATGGTCAAAATTCTACAACTTTCTGGAGAACTGCAACGTATACACTGTTTGTTTTTATTACTATGTTGATTCTGTTGTTGTGGCTTTGTTTTTATTTATTTATTTATCTATTGTTTACGGCGTACCATGTAAAACCGGTTAAAACCAATAAACAAATGTTAAAAAAAAAAAAGAAAAAAAAATATCAGTTTGAAAAAGTGTTCTCGTGTTTAACCCTGCTTTCTCACATCAGACTGCAGCACTCTGTTGGACAGTTTTCCTCCAGACTCTTCAATGACCTTGCGTATTTCCTCAAGCTCTTTCTCTGCTTTTGCTGCATCGTCCTTAGAGTCTTTGTCCTGTCTGCAAATGAAAAGCAAATTGAAAGATGCCAGATGATGAGACACTCTGACCATGAATGTACTTTGTAGCAACAACAAAAAGCAAACACACAGCAGAGAGGAAATTTGCAGGAGTTTTTCTGTTCATTGTATGCCCACAATCTGCTTTCATTCCTCTGATAATCTACCTGTAACCTTTTGCTGACGTCAACGAACACAATAAAGATTTTTTGACAGCATATTTTGTGAGATAAATGATAGCTGAATGAAAAACAGCCTACTACGTGGCTTTCTGGGGCTCTTCCTCTTGTAGCCAGTCATAAAAAAAATGCATGATATCAGCATACGGGTTCTGTTACATCACTGAGTTAAAACACAGCTGTGAAAGATGATAGCCAAGAGAAAACAAGCCCCAGCATGTCATCAGGCATTCCTCACATTCTCAGCCTCCAGCTCACGGGAATCAACATGGTGGACCTATGGGGAAATGTTTCCACTCACTTTTTGCATCTCTTCGTATTCCTCAGTTCTGCTCATACAAATGTGAAACCTTCTACTCTTTTAATTTTACAAATATGTATGTGTGGCAGGCCAACTGTAATTTTAAGTGGTTAAAATATTGACAGTATGGTCAGGAGTATTATTAAAATCCCTCCATGAATTACTGTCTGGGCTCTCCAAGCTACACTCAAATGGGGCATCAAGGCTTAAGGACACATGTGCAAAGTCAACATGTAAAAGGACCTCGGAGTGCTGGGTGTCTGTGACCTCTCGCTGCTGTCCGTAGTCGCAGGTCCCTCCTTGTTCTGGTCCAGAAAGTTGCTTGTTTGTTCCTCAGATTTCAAAGGATGTTTGGTAGAAGGGTCAAGGCCAGCCATAAAATCTATGCTTTGCTTCAGGCTGTCCAGCCTTTCCTATTAGGGAAGGTGAAAAAAAAAGGCTTTTTATTGAATCTAAGAAAGAGAAGAAAAAAAAACGAGGAGAAGAAAACTGTCTGTGGTGCTAATCGTGCAGAGTTTGTGGGCATCTGCTGCCCCCAACTGTTGCTTTGTTTCTAAAGCAAGGTTACAGCAGCCTGATTTATAATATTTTATTTTACAGCAGGCTATTTATTAGTAGAGAGCACCTGGGTCCTTTTATTTGAGTGCTGTTTTGGTACTTTTAGTACATAATTCACTTTTCTCCTGTCTTGATTATTCTAACTCACTTTTCAAGTGGATCTTTTGCTTTTTTATTGCTGACAGATCTCTACAAAAAAAAATACGATGTGGACACAAATCATCTTTACAACTTTAAAATTACTGCCAAGTTTGTCATACATTAGGCTTTATAAAAAAAAAAATTTTTTTTTTTGAAGTTTCCTTTAATCATGTGCGCTGTTTTCAAATAAAGCTCATTAGTTTTTAAAACTTGAACCCGAATAACCCCCAAGAAAAAGAGGTCAAAGAAAATGACGGTCCGAGGTCACGGTACCTGGCTCAAGATCTTCATTCCAGAATGTAACAGTTTCCGAGCTGCTTTATGGTAGATTGTCTCAGGTTTGTTGTAAATCATGGCATTTTCACACATAATCCTGAAATCAACCTGCATCAATGACACATGTAACATTTTAAAGCATGACAAAGACAACAGCTTCTGTTAATTAAAACAGACTAAAAATGTGTCAGCCTTTAGAGGAAAAAATATATATATATATATATATAGACTGAACATTTTAACATTATTTTAATATTTTCAATAAGATGAAGGCATCACTGACAAAAAGGGCACTTAGTTTTAGCAGTTTGATCAAACAAAGAAGTATAATCCTGCAAATTGCACTGAAGAGACTTGTCATCGCAACAGGCAAAAAAATAATAATAATAATAAAAAAAAAAATCACACATCAGAACATACATTAAGAAGGAAAAATTACTAAATTGTCCCCCCAAACAAGTATCATTATTGGATGGGAAAACTCCATAAGCACCAGATCAGTGTGCCCTACTGTAACCAAGAGTATCAGCAATCACAAGAGCTGTACCTTTAAACTTGAAAGAAGGGCTTTATTTCTTCCTTCTAACTGAATGCAATAGTACAACTGGCAGTAACACAGACATGTACCTTGAGTTCATCCAGTGACTGGTAGTACTCTTTCTTTACTTTGTCCTTCATTGTACTGAAGTCCATAGGACGCTTGATAACTGCAGAGTAACCAGGAGCAATGAAGTCTGTCACTGGAAATGAGAAGAATGCGTTCGGGTCTTTCCTGCAAAGGAGACACAAACAGTTTTTAGTCGCAGAAATATCATTAGCTAATGCCGTGAGTTGCACACCTCATTATATAGATATTGCTAAATGTGAAATATTTAAATAATAAATAAAAATGCAAATGTACAATTATCCCAGATCAATAGGTGATTAAAGCTGCTTAACCTTTGGAGCTGCCTAATGAGCTGATTCAAAGCTTCCTGCAGAGGAGTCTGTTCTTTTTCTGTGGGAAAGAGCAGGATAACTTAAGAGTCTTTCTACAATGTTGAGAATAAATGTTTATATTAATTTGGATAATATTTAACATTACCTTCCTTTTTATCAATCTCTGAACGTATAGGAGTCCTGCTCTGCTCCCGGTCATCATCTCCATCTGCATCCTGCGCTTTCTTCTTCTTAGTTACCTAACATAAACAAACAAACAAACATACATTAAATTAACACACAATACCTTTTTAAAATATGTAACATTATATGCTAAATTATCTATACCAACAGATATGATCTTTACCTTTTTCTTGCCCTTTTCTTCCTCTGGTGACCCAAAGCTTTTCTCTTTATCCTTCTTCTTCTTCTTTTTCTTGTCTTTTGGTTTGTCAAAGTCAGCCGGCTGTTCGTCATAAAAAGTGTCGAGGCTCGAGCTTCCTGTCGTCACCTCATTTCCGGACACTTTCAGCACCAGCTTCAGTGGTCTGTCTCCATATTCTGTACAAACAAATATCGATTAATAATTAAAGTAATGGTGAATAGCTGCGGTGAGAACATACGGCAGCTCAGAATTGCTAGAAACAATAGCCGCTAACATCTAACTCGATGTCATTTAACTTACGCTGCAGGTCTAGCCAACAATATACTGTATTCACACATCACCACCCCAGTATTATTACTTTTACTTAAAAACAAATGATAGACATATGTGTAGATGTCCATATAACTAAGTCGGGAAGGTAGTTTAGCAATAAGCTAGTTTCCCAACTAGCTCTATTATCGTGCTAACAGTGTTACAATACAAAAACACGGAGACTCCGAGTTATTTTAAAATCTAAAAATAGTTTATTCTGATAAGCAGCTGAAGTGTTTGGAATGAAATACCTTCATATCCATGTTTCTCGGACTTATGCTTTTTGTGCTTCTTGCCCATTGTCTATGTTTTACTCTGCACCGGCGGCGAACTGCTCTGTCTGAGCTCTGTGGTGACGGAAGTAAATTTTTTCTAGAGGCAGATACTCATACAGCGTCACCTGTCGGAGCGGCGGTGGCATTACCCATAACAATGGGTACAACCGCCCTCTCAGCCGGAAGGAGGCGACATAACCTTTGAAATAAACTTCAATCACGGACCCAAGCCCCCACAGCTGCCATTTGCCATTACGCCCCCCCCCTTTTTTTTTTCTTTTTTTTTTAAATAACACGCTACGGGATAATGATCGTTCACCAAAATTCAATCACTGTCAGGTAAAATGCTCTTAAGCCACATACAAATAAATACAAGGAGCACATACAAGCCACACTCAGTTAAATGCATGATAATTCAGCACTGAATCCTATACTTAATGTCCACTTTCCTTTAATGTATGGATAAGTCAAAAGATCGAGATGTTTAGGAGACATGCATACAGTACTGTAAACGTAAACACACGCAACAAGGGAAAGCTCATGATGAAAAGGAAAAAATGTGGTATTGCACCTTTATGAAGCCAGGAAGTTTGCAAGTGGCGCAATATTAGAAAAACACTGAAGTAACAGCTTGTTTCCTTTAGTCCACTAGAAATGTCACACAGTAAGCATGCTGAGCTACTCATTACTTTCGTACCACCAAAGTTGGTCAAACTCACTGCGAAGTTTATAAGACAGGTTTTTAATATTTCTCATATTACATCAAGATTAGTTCTTAGAGCTGACATCAGACGACTGTTCATCAGCAACCCTTTACTCCAAATGATGTTTAAATGATCCCTATATATTGATTTTAATGCACTGGGTATACATTTATTGTCATTTTTTTTCTATAACATTATTTCAGTGATTAAAATAAGTGCCTTAAGACCCAGACATATGTTCCCTACATGCGTTCTTTATGCAGCTAACCAAGAAAAGCCAAGGAAAAGATGATGAGATGTTTTATGCAGAGATATTTTTACCCATAAACCATAATATTTTTTTATATATAAAAAGTTATTTGGTCTGTGCAAAACATCACAAAAAGAAAGACAATATTTCTGAAATCACAAACATTAAAACGTATATTTCTGCAATCACCTGCAAAGATTTTACTCACCATATTCTCTGCCCGATCACAACCAAACAGTGGCAGAGAAGGAAATGTATCAAAAAGTATAAATATGGTAGCTTTCTTGGGAAATTGTGCAATTATGTCACCTGCCAACTCTCCAGCCTCTGGATACAGACTTTAGTAGGCTTTTATTTTTTCCTATCCTACAAAAATGTAGTAAACTGAAGCACAACCTTCCACAAATTACCCTGAATGGTTTATGTAATGAGTTGGCAGAATATATATTGCCATCAGAGTGTATTCATTATCACGGGACTCTGGTTAATATTGAGGTCTTTCTTAAAACTTAAATTTAACATTTGTTAAAAAAGCAGACGCCTCTGTAAAGAAGAGAGAGATAATATTTGGCTGAATGTTGACTTCACAGGACTCTGCAGCGGCAGGAGCTTCCCTGACTGTTTCAGAGCTGTTATACTTGGTTAAATTGGGACATATTGTACTGTCTGATGAATGACAGATGTTTTATTCATGGAGGAAAGATAGTCCACATTCTTTGATGCACATTCCAGGATTTATGAAAAGGGCAAAAGATGGAGCGGAAAGCTCAAAAGGAGTGAAGATTGACAGAATCCACTGTTTGAGCCATTCCTGGTCATAGATGAAGACATGATATTTTTACTCTGTTGTCGTTTGAGTCTCCTATCTTAGCAAACTCATCCCCAGCAAATACATTCTTTACATATTCAGTGTTATTGTCTTGGGAAAGAAAATCAGTTGTTTGTTATCTATGGCCATATTTAAAATTAAAATAACCAGAAAATTTAGTGCAGGAAACTTTTTCCAGCAATTCAGAGATTTACGGTCTTCTTATGTGTCGTTTGTGCAGGTGAAAATGCCCATACAGCTGTAATTTACTTTATTTAGACCCTTGTCCCTGTAATGGAAAGCCACTGAGTTCCTTATGTAACTCAACCGTCAGGGAAAGTGTTCCCTGCTAATACGCCCACAATTCTCTGACCAAATTCTTTGACTAAAATTAAACACACAAATAAAAGCTAATTTTCATCCTCCCTTAAACCTCCGAAGGCAGCAGAAACAAGTTTTTAGCCTATTTACACTTCCAGCAAATATGAGTTGGAGTTTGGATTTGTCAAGACAATAAATGCTGTTAGGAAACTGAGGAAACAGTTTCAGGTCCTAAAACCAAAACAATAAGCCGAAAGACACCAAAATGTTCTACAAAGTCGAGGAGCTTAGATTGATTTGGGATTGTTTACATAATAGGACTGGTACAGCTTGATAGTCACTCATGAACAGACACGTTTTGTTTCCAGTTTGGAGTCGTTTTCATGTGCTGTATAGTGTGTATTGTTGTGTTTATCAAAATCCTGGATAGTAGCTTTCAACAAAGTGATTATAAAATCCCTAATATCAAATACATGCACTCATATTTTAGACCTTTTTCAACTTTTCTAATGAGCATTTTAGGTAACTACAACATGAGAACAAACCTCGTCATTACTGTCCATGCGGTGAAATAAGAACAGCAGTCAAAGACAGACGTCTGTGTTCTCTACAGATTTGCTAGTCCAGTACTCTGCAGCCCCAGAGAGGCCGTGGGATCCATCTGCTTGAGTCCAGCTGCAGAGCTGCGCACACATTGGAAGTCCATGGATTAAAAGGAGATCAGTTACACCAAACAGGGTTAACAAATGGCAGATGTTGTGAAATTCATTATCCTCTGTCACAACAGAGGGGCTAAAGGGACCCGGAGACCATTTCCACATGAAAGCTGCTTCCCAACAGAACCATGGGAAACCGCTTCCTGCCCTGCAGACGGGATGGAACTGGCATGTTTTGGTCTCTGCACATATACACAACAAAAATACAAACAGGCATACAAATGCAGGCTTTGAACGGTTTATCTGTCTTGCACATGGTTTGACTGAACCAGCTTTGGAGATAAAATGTGCTGTTTGGACTGCCTGAGCCAGAGCACCACAGACCCCCCCCCCTTTTTATGGTGTTGGGACAATCTGGTTTGAGTTGTTCTGTAAAATGTCATCCTGGTGACAGTCCTGTGGTTAAAAACCATCACTTAAAAATAATTTAAAAACCAACTTCCCCTTTAATTTTACTCTTGGTGTTTTCTGTGTATTTTCTAATTTTGTTCTTACCTCTGTTTAAAATCTTGGATATTGAAGTTATAGCTTTTTTTTTCTTGCTAATTACATCAAACTTGAAGCCTGTGGCAAATGCAAATGAATAACGCTTGTCCTTTTGGCTGGATATGAGAATATTTGATGAAGTTTGGTCATAGAAGTCTTTTCACTAGAAGTTGCGAACGCGCAACTCAGTTATGACAGATGAAATGTTTGGGGTCATTACAACTGTCAACGCAGAACGGGTTTGAAGATGTAACCAGCCATCACAAATAAGTCAGACAGAAACATCAAAGAGGAGAAGCCAATCATTCTGCCTCAGTGTTTTTCTCCCGTATGCCAGTCTGTCATGGCAACATCTTTGAGCATCAATCACTCATCCCCGTCAAAGCGCTGTGTGTATGGTGACTCTATTTTTATCTGAAACCAGAACACTTCATGCACGTGGCTTTGATTGTCAGTTTTCACAGCTCGCCATTGTCGCTGTGTTGTTGTCCTGTGGTCCTCTAACATTCCACCCAGGTCTGCAGATGAAAGTATGCACTTTTTTGTGCTCTAACAATCACTTCTTGTAATGTAGAGACTGTGAAAAGCTTGTAAGTGCAAAACAATAGTCAATATAACATTTTCCAGTGCAGAAAAAGTTATAGGTGTTACACACTGTATTCTGGACTGGAAGGACTAAGGTAGCGAGATTTACCAGCATGCTGCATGGACAGAAGGCGCACAGATTATTTTGTGAATATCACTTAAAGGTAAACATAAAATGCTAGAAAACCAGTCCTCAAAACCAAAGGACAAACTTCTGGACAATCTGCATCCTGAAATAAGTAATATTATTTACAAGATCTTCTCATTTAAATGCTGCCAAAGGCACCGACACCACAGTAATTTCACTGATTTGATGGTCTGCACATTGGCAATCATGCGGCTGTGCCCTAACTTTAAGCCTGCATTCAAAAATAGCATAAAAAGCCTTGAAACGTATGCTAAATGTATCAACATAATGTTAACAAAGAATATCCTAACTCTAACTCTGGCAAAGTACAAAAACTCCTGAAGAAATGAGAGTAGAACTACAAAGAAATATTCAAATCTGAAAGAACAGCGGGCCACGTGTGAAAATGCTTCAACACACCCACAGATACAATGCTGCCCCTGGTGATAAAAGTTGTATATTCTGGAGAAGGTGATTAAAAAAGTGACCTTTTGGTAAACATGAAGAAGTCTGCATTTTGCAGCTCAAGTGCAGTTTTTAGCACTTACGTATTCACTTTTTATTTCTGCCCCAGAAGTTACCTCTTGGATTTAACATCATGAAATCAGATGCTGCTTTGGTTACTGAATGTGTTCTTATTAACATTTAACATCTTCAGTTTTTAGCCACAGTATTCCTGATCTACTTACTCCTATGTATATTTCACTGGGCTTGCTTAAAGGTTTTTTTTTTGTTTTTTTTTTGTATAATGTCAGTCTTTGCTTAAAGGTACTTAATGTATTATTCTGCTTTTGAAAACTTCATTATAATGGGAGATTCTTTTAAGGGAGGCTGATGTGACGTGTGAATCTACAGGGGATTCTTGTTGAGAGTTATCTGTGTGAATGCATAGCGCACACGCATCAAAAAATGCTTACATGCATCAAAAATTTGGAAATGTGTGAGTGTGAGCGCATGTGATAGGACAAGCAAGGTGGGTAAAGGATAGGGTGGGAGTGGGGGGATGATTTCTGTCGATCTGAGTCTTTATTCTCCCCAAGCCTCTGAAGACAGTGGTCCTGGGGTGGGAAAAATACACAGGGGAGACGTGTTCAAAGCCTGCGAGCTTGGTGACGATCCTCGTCAGATCCTTAGCTGTTTGAAAAGTTCATATAAACTGAAAGACAGCCGCTGGGAAATGGTCTTTGCAAACTCAATGAGAGTTTATCATCTCAACACAGGGAGAGGCACTGTTTGAGGTGGAAGCGCGCTGCCTGTAATCTTATTCTCCTTCAGAGGTTTATCAGGGGCCGCTCCTTCCTCAAAAAGGGAATAAACCTGGGTCCTTATAAACAAGGTATCTCAGAACAGGAGCTGTCATTCGTGTTAAACAACACAGCTCCGTTTATGACCTGCTGACAGTAACTTTATGGTTTTCTCTTTAAGAAAAAGACCCATTAGAAGCACAATTATCGGAGTACCTCATTATTCATTATTTATACGTCTAATTAAATCCCTAATGAGTTATTTGTGTCCATTAATTGTTGTTGTCTGCACGAACAGTTCACTAAATTGTTTCCCTAAACAATAATTGTCTAATATTAGAATGGAAAAAGAAGTTAGTATGTATGCAGTAAGAAATATGGTACAACTTCAAAGATGAGGACTTTATGCTATTGAGAGGAAGAAAAATGAGAAGAAATCCTTGTGTACCACTAGAAATTCTTCTGTGTAGTCTTTTACCACTGATATGTCTGTGATACACAAGCGAGGCAGTCAAACATGGTTATTCTAGAAAGAAATGAGATAGAGAGAACTCATATCAGAGACACACACTATGATTAACTGATGATAATGAAGACAACTGTTGTCTTTTTGTCAAGGTTAGCTGTGTGATAGGCAGGTTACAGAACTCATGACGCAGGAGTGGAATATAAAACAAGGCTGTGATGCTCATAATGGAAAATAAGAAAAGTCCAAAGGTAATTAAAAAGATGAACTTAAACCAAGGCAAGCATGCATCAAGGAATACAGGAACTACAGCACACAACATTGAGGGACAACACTACAATGGGCAAGAGGAGATTCAAAGAGTATATACACAAGGTAATGAGGCTAGGGGAAAACAGTTTGGAAATACTGTGGGAACAAATCAGGGTTAAAGAGACAAGGGGAGTCAAATGAAGTACAAAGCACAAGGGACTAAGACCACCAAAATAAAACAGGACAGTACTTACACTGAAGCAAAGACTAAAAGTTTACATATAGAGACATCCATGGAGAGCAAACCTATAACAATCCCAAGCAAAAAACTAAAAGAACAAATAACAGAGAGTCAAAAATATTGGAATAACACAGAAAAACACAAGACCATAAACAATATAGAACTACAACATAATCCCTTCCCAAAACCCGAAAGGAAACATGAACACACAAAACTCAAGACTCTGGGTTCAAGACGCAGCGACTACAACACCTTTTAGGTGCATTAGTAAGACTTTACTGAATTTGTGTAATAAAATAATGGTAAATGGCCCATATTTATATAGCGCTTTACATTTCAGTCATCCACCCATTCACTCACTGGTGATGGCAAGCTACATTGTAGCTACAGCTGCCCTGGGGCGAGGCTGCCAGACACCGGGCCCTCTGACCACCAGTAGGGAAATGGGTGAAGTGTCTTGCCCAAGGACACAATGACTGTCGGAGCCGGGGCTCGAACCTTCCGATTACAAGACGAACTGCCAACTCTTTGAGCCACGTTCGCCCCATGAAACCAGGCTGGATTATCATCTGATCGAGTCTTAGTCCCTGTTGGAGCCCTGAAAATTAGGTTTATTCAACATTGTGTGGCACGTAATCTGACATATTTTTTTTTTAGCAATTTGCATCACAAAAAGATGATGGCACTGGTCCTTTAGGACCTCAAGTGTGTCTGTTTATTATGACCTTATTCATTGTAAAGTGGGTTTCAGCATTTATTTTCTTCCATTTTTAATGGATTTTAAATGATTAATGAACTAAAAATCTCAGTAGAAATATTTAATCATAAGAGTGTCAATTTATTGTTAATCACTACTATCACCTTCTTAATGAAAGACTTTAATAATGTGGCCAATAGCAGTGACTTTATAGAGTTTTTGCTTACAAATCTGTTGAAAACTGCTGATTATTTTTTTTGTTAGTTGCCTAATAAATTCGACACAGTTGGTTTTTGGCTCGATAATTGACATGTAGAGTGACGGAGTCAAAGGGAAGTTGATTTGACCTAGAAGGACTTAAAAGCTATGATTAGCATTTTCAACCAATTTATGCAAGTTATGTTAGCTTGATGACAAAGCTAGCTACATTTGCTATTTTGTATGAAAATTATATACAAGGGGTGAATCTCTTGTTACGCCAGAACAGAACAGGTGCATCAGAAGGAAGTAAGAAGCATTGGGTTTAGTTTTCTGCCTTGGTATTCCTTCCAAACCTGACTTTAACACAGAGTCATTGTTTGAGCATTTAGCAAAAACTAAAAGAAAATTCCTTTTAGAAACTTCCTTGTAAAGAAAATCTTGCTGCAGTTGCTTGGGGCTGGTTGTTCTGCAGTGTTTTTCATGTTGCAACACACAAACTTACAGTCTCCTAAACTCATGAACAATCAGATCCTTCCCACTGGTTAGGCATAAAAAGACCCACATGACAGTGATTTCCAGGGCCCTGCAAAAGTGGGAGGAAACCCGAGATCACTCTGAGGGGATGACGGTAATTGTCTCATTTAGAGACTGATGCCCACAGGTAAGAGTAATTATGGAGGGCCATTATTCTCTCCTGTCTGTGGGTGTGTGTGTTTATATGCTGTGGAGGCCAGTTTTTCAGGCGAGTGCCAGCAGCAGATTACAAAGGTGTGGCTGCCGTGCAACATCCAAATGTGACACATAAAAGACAAAAGTGTGGATCAACAGAGGGTGTCTCAGCCCCATTCCGCTACTTTGCCGTCAATCTGACAGATGGCATGGGCCCGTCTGAGGCCCAGGCAATGAGGAGAGCAGTGGCTTCAAAGGCCCTCTGTAATCTGCAGAAACATCACAGGCTGGGAGAAAGTGACTGTCTCCCAGACTCCCGCCCTACTAAGAGGGCGAGCGAGGCGCTAATGAAAGGCAGATAAAGGGATCGCAGGCACAGACAGCGCCTTGTGAAAAAAAAAAAAAAATTGATAGAAAACATCAGGTAGGCTTGCCTTTTTTCTTTGCTTTTCCTTTTCTTTTAAAGAATCCACAGATAAATGGTCTCGTCAGTCCTTTTGTGTTCCCAGAAAAACAGCAACACACAGATAAAGAGTTATTTTCAAAGCTCTCCTCCCCCGTTGAGTATGACTCAATTCAGACTAAATGGTCAGTGCTGAGTATGGGGTAAAGTTAGTGATGATCGAGATTGGAAATGTCACTCGTGGCTTGTTTTTTTGGTGGCTTTGATGTGACAGTCAGGCCTGGCGCTTGCTGTCAGACGCGGCATTAATCAGAGAAACTTGGTTCTTTGTCACCCCTTGCCACATTCATTTATCGCCCAGGAAGCAGCCGCATCCCTTCATTTGGACTAATCAATTCTTTTTTTTTAGCAACATCTCAGCTCACAGGATGCTTGCATCTCCTTTCTTGCATCACTGATGCATCATAGCACCAATATCAAAAGCACAATATGTCCTTTTACTTATAAGGAAATTGTAGGTTGAAATCAAGGTTTCCGTCTCCCACGTATGCAAAGCATTTATCTAATAAAAGGCTTGAACTACTATATAAAGGTTAAGCAATTACTGTTACCAGCATTGGTCATGCTACAGCATGAGTTACGACAAAAAAGAAAAAAAAGTCTGATTCCCAGTCTCCCTTAGATTGTGTATTGTGGAACTGGACAGCCAGAAGGTCCCTGAAGTAATTTATAAGTTTTGCGGTCAGCACTGACAGGTTCAGTGGAGTGAACAAGAATCAGTCATAGTGTGCAGACCCCTGGCCAGAGGGTTTATTAGCTGGTCTCAGGCTAACCAGCCCAGTCTTCATTTCAACACATTGGCATGTTTTTTTTCCCCTGACAAACCATTGAACTATGAAGGCCCTGTCAAAGCTGGGAATGGCTGATATATTCAGGAAATACCCACAGCTTATGTTATCCATGTTATGCCTCGCAGTCAGGGAAACCATATAAAAGAAAACTTCAACAACAAAAAAATGATACAAAGTTTAACTGGCTCAAAATTATGGTGTGGAAATGCAGCGTAATAGGCTGATAAGATGCTTACACTCCAATCACTCAAATATTACGATAATAATAAGAACGGTTAGAACAGTAACTTTAGGTAATAAAATGAACCCTGAACAAGAAAGCCAGTTTGTGTATGTAAGGGTCTGCTGAGTTGTTTTTTTCTCTCTTGGTGACCTATCTGTTGCGAATAACCGGATTTTGACTCTGATATTTGCTGATAAGTGCTGAATCCTCTTAACCTGCTTGGGATTCTGCTGCCTCACATATTAGGATGGCATATATGAGTGGGTTTGAGCTTTCTGGTGCATCTGTGCTGGATTACTGCTTTCACTCTGCTTAATTTTACAAACAACGTTTAGAGTATTTTTATTTTCCCAAGACGAGGAAAACGGAGAAATCCAACATCTAAAGAGGCCGTAAAATGAAACAAATAATTTAATGACTAAATAGATTCTAAAAGACAACTACTGTTGTTGAATAATTAATCTGAAATTTGCTCCTTACCCTTTTTAATGAGAATTTGCAAATTAATAGCCCTTAGTGGTTCAGACTGCAATTACCATTATTTGTTCATTCGAATAATTATTGCTACTCTTTGAGTCTTCAAATTGAAATAATTTGTTTTTTCAACAAGTTGATACAAAATAGATGGCATTTTCAATTCAATTCAGTTCATTTTATTTATGTAAAGTCATGTTAAGATGCTTTATACTGCAAGGTAAATACCCTACGAGGAAAAACAGAGTAACTCCAACAAGAACCGGCAACAGGGGGGAAAGAAAAACTCCCTTTTAACAGGAAGAAACCTTCAGCAGTACAGACTCAGGGAGGGGCAGCTGATTGGGGATTAGGAGATGGAGACAAGACAAAAGACAGACTGTGGAAGAATCAGAGATTAATAATAAATCATAATTAAATGCAGAGTTGTGTATAAACGCATAGTGGGTGAAAAGAGGTAAGAAAAGAAAGAAAAGAAAAGAAGAAACACTTATAGGAAAATGGCTTTTGAGCTGCTTTAGTATACAACCTCAGTAAACACTTTCCTGATGGGTCAGGAACCAGGACTAGTCTCAGCCTCTAGTTATAGTAAATACAACATGTCTATTTTATAAATCATGGTTCCTGTTAAAGTCAGGAAGGAGGCTCACCAGCAAAACGTGTAATAGACACAACATTCAGTTACTAAAAGCAGAAATTGCATTACCAGCAGATAATGCAAAATGTGAAATGGACACAGTTGAGCAGCGTGTCTGTTACACGCTTTGCCGTGATATTGGCTCGGATGTTGGCTTGGACAGTGTAGCGTTTTCTTTGTTTCAGTCAGATTTTACCCTGACTGATCTCGTCTAGTTATGAAACATTGAGTTAAAAAGTTAGGTTAGTGCCTTCCCAACGGGAATGCTAACTAATGGATGCTGCCTTGCTTGACAAGTGCTTATATGTATTATATATATATAATATTGAGTTGCTAATTTAGGCAAAAAGTAAAACATATATAGAAAAATCTATAATGAAATGTACTTAACCGACAAACTGAACAGATTCTGTGTCTCTTAAAGTAGCACAAAGTTGCAAAGGACAAACCACATGTCCCAAAGTTGTTACTTACATGAGTGACTTATATTAACTGTACCCTATATAATCCCATACGCTTGAACTTAAAGGGGAAATTAGCTATTGGGGCAAAACAACATTTTTTTTATTTTTTATTTTATAAACATGCTCAGTTCATTTGAGCTGGACATTTGAACATTAAAAAAGATTCAGTAAAATTATTTCCATTCATTGTTAGTTTCTTAAATACACATGACACAAAATATAAAAAAAATACTCATAAACCACTTTAAAGAGCATCTAGCTGACACAACAAGTTAGGCTCCTAGATTACTGACATAAAACACTCCACCAGCACCAGCTTGAACATCTGCAGATGAGAGGCGCTTCCATAAAGTTCTGGTTTTGTTTTAAGGCAGCTTACAGTAAAATGTCTGGGTGTCAGCTGCTGTTTTACTTTTAGCTCTGCCAGATTCCTCTCCTCCCCACGTCCAGCTGGGAATACAAAAGTCATTCAGGAGTTCTGTAATTGGCTGGAGTTTAATTAAAGGCCAATTTGGGGAAAAAGGCAGACAAAAAGGCAAATTAGAGACACTTGTAAAACAGAAAATGAAATGCTTAACAAGCTCAGCATCGCTATTCACTGACCTAATTTACATGCCAAACCTTTTCAGTGAGTGTGTTTAGAGCTTTGTGGCTTCAGTGTTACTGTTACTATAAAGCTCCGATTCTGTAATTAAAATATGACAAACATTTTGCAGCAGCTTAAATCTTAGTGCAAGGAAATAATTTGAAGTTCACAACGCATGTGTCCCACCTTAAACATTTTAAAAATAAAAGAATGTTTTTGTGTCAAAGTCTAAGGAAAATTAAGGGCTTGAACTCTTTGCTTTTCACACCACATTTAAAGATGAAAGTTAGCTATATGCTAATGTTTCATGATCTTTATGATGAAATAATTCATATTCACTAATATAGTTGGTCAGTGAAAACAAAGCTATGGGAAATTACAATGCAGTGCGTTGTCTAATTTTTTTTTTTTTGTTTGACTCACACAGCTACACTTATACTGTATCTACAGTACATCCCTAAGTTCTTTATATTTTGGTTTGGTTTTGGTTTTGGACTTTCTGAACAATAGTTCACTGAGGATCAAAGTTTTCTTTAAGTTTCAGCTGCTTTTTTTACTCATTTTCAGTCGAAGATCTGAACTTAAATCAGTGAAAAATCAGTGACAACGGTTTACAGAGTGATGAACTCGGTGGTATAAATTATCATTAACATGTAGGGAGGAGGTCAGGAGAGAGGTACAACAGTGATTGTCTACAGCCATCTGTAAAACAAGGGTGGGTCCTGCATTCCATCCAGTAGTGCTGGGAATCTTATAAAAAAACAATTTAATTATGAACACAGAAAAGTAGCATCAGATTATGATTCATCACGCAATAGCGCCTGGAATAGATCTGACTTGGAACATTTCTTTGTTCAGCATGAAAATCATTCTAAAAACACACCTGGACTGAAAAGCACACAGTGGAACACTATAAGTCATGGATTGGCCTCCCCAGACTGCGGACCTCAACAATATCTAAGCAGTGTGGGATCGTCCGCACAGAGAAGGGAACAAAGGGCAGCCCACATCCAAAGAAAAGCATTGAATGCCCTTGAAGAAGCCCACAAAACTACTCCTCACAGAAATTACAGAAAAGCGTTCCTAAGAGATCTGTGTTGAAAAATATGATGCGAAACTCTGTCTTACCTTGTATTGTGTAAATTGTGTATTTGTTTCACTAAATCACTGCACCTATTTCCCGTTTTTGAGCAAAATATTTTAAAAATCCTTTTTTTTACAAAAACAAAACAAAACAAAAAACTGAAAAAAAACCCCAAACCCTAAACAATTCCCTTGATTGACAGGTTAAATGAAGACTACATAAATGCTGAATATAATTCAGTCAGCAAAAGACCAGGAATCTCTCAGCCCTTTAAAAATAATGAAATTTTAATGCAGAAACAATCTAACCATGAAAAATAGGCTACAGGGATAAGCACCCACAATGTGACAATATCAAGCCAAAAAGAAAAAAAACCCGACCCACAATTCCCCTGGTGTTTTTCAGAGTATATGACACATGACTTGTCAAAAATCAGCTTGGCAGACATTTACGGTGGAATTATATGCCCCTCCACCCATTAAATGAATTTAGAGGATCAAAACTTTCAGTAAACGATAAAAACATGATTACCATCCACGCGTCTGAGGAGCTTTTTCACTGCCTTTTGATGAGGCCTCAGCCTTATGCAACAGATTTAGCAGATGTTGTGGTATTTTGAGCTGAAAAGCAGCTCTCAGACATTTTTTGGGGGGGCTGTTGAGAGATAATTTGCAACCAGTACGCTACAAATCCAAGAAAAGGGTGAGTGGTATCAGGGACAGCGACAGCAGCACTGTTCAGATCTGTTGTTCTTTGCCCTCTCATGAAAGCCTTTACAATAGCCTTCCCTTAAAAGAGCGAACACAAGCACGTAGAGCGTGTGAAGCAGAAGAAGAAGAGATTATAGCAGTATATAGCAGGATTATAGTACACTTTTTTTGTTGTCCAAATACCAATGACTTTACTATTCTGATGGTAATCTAAACCTGGTCACTAAAGTGATGATTTGCACACTATACGAACCAATCCACATTTTTTATATGTTGCAGATTTTTTAAAAATACAACGATGCAGAAGTGACTGTGAATAATCACATTTTGCCATGAAACTGCAGTAATTTGATGAAATTCTTTTGTAACGTAGAACATTACACTGCGAAAGTGACATTTACAGCCTGATAAACTCAGCGGGGTGGCGATAAGTTGAACGACACTGAGAGAACTCGAGAACTTTTTCCTCAAAACTGCGACACACTTTCCTTGGTGTAAAATAAGAAAAAGGCGCCGATTCTGGAACTCCTGCTCCTTCAAAGCAGCCCCCTTTACGGAGAAGCTGGCATGACCTTGTTTCCTTGGGAGTAAAAGATACAGAAAGCTGGAGGGGCTGGGTGAGGAAAAGGAGGGGTGAAGGAAGGAGGTGGTGGTGGGGTGGCATAGTGGAAGAGGTGGGGTAACTTCAAAACCCACATCAAAAGGAATAAATAATTGTTTCTGCTGGTTTTGTTGTTGTGATACGGATCGGCGAAGCAGCAAGTGGCGAGCAGGAAGCTTTGATTTGAGGCAGCCTTCCTGGAGAGGGCTCCTTCTGTCGGCAGCTGAGCAGAGAGAAGCAGGGCCCACTGATTAAAGTCCTGTTTGTTTTAATCTTCGCTTTTGCCCAGGGGAGGTCTACAGAGAGGGAGAGATCCTGCTGGGGGGTGGGACAAAACTGTTCTCTGGGGGCCAGTTTCTTCGTCTTCTTCTTTGACATCCTGAAAATGAAGCGATGGTGCAGCATCCAGATGCTGGGTGAGGACGCTTGAAAGGGTCAGTGTGGGTTCAAGGTTAGGGAGGCTTTTGGGTCAAAAGGGAATGAAAAATTATAGGCATTATATTAATGTATTCAGTACACCAACAACACAGTTGATTTATTTTAATGGCTAGTTCATAGACATGCATAAAATTCCACTTTTTTTCCACTGTAATTACAGGAATACCATTATGCTGCTTGAGTACAGTGTATCTCTATACACTGTTTTAACTGCAATTACAAACCTGTTTAATGAATCACGGCCACAATAATACAAATATTGAAATTTGGTTTTGCAAAACTTGTTAAAAACAAGAACACATTTGTATTTATTTGAAGTTGTGAGAAATTTAAATTAAATGTTTGTGAGAAATGTTTGAATATATGAAAAGTTAATCGCATTGATGTTTCGCTTTGTAATTAATAAAATGAGACACTACATTAATTTTTGTCTAAGCTTCAGGGAAATTTGAATGCATTAAGATCTCACCAGAATTGAGGCACTTGAGGAAACTCCACTCAGGCAAGTCTGCTGGACCAGACGGCGTGAGTCCCCGCGTCCTCAAGGCCTGTGCCCCCCAGCTGTGTGGAGTTTTCCATAAACTGTTCATGCTCAGTTTGAGTCTGCAGAGAGTCCCTGTGTTGTGGAAAACATCTTGCCTCGTCCCTGTTCCAAAGAAGCCACGTCCTAGTGGCCTCCAGGATTACAGGCCCGTGGCACTGACCTCCCACGTCATGAAGACTCTGGAAAGGCTCATCCTGGACCAGCTCCGACCCATTGTTAGTCCGCATCTGGATCCTCTTCAGTTCGCTTACCAGCCCCGTCTCGGAACTGAGGACGCCCTCATCTACCTGCTTAATCGTGCCTACACCCATCTGGACCAGCCAGCGAGCACTGTGAGGGTCATGTTTTTTGACTTTTCCAGTGCTTTCAACACCATCAGGCCGACCCTCCTGGGGGATA